>CM049576.1:8748768-8863768 GCA_027123335.1 Amphiprion clarkii
ACGGCAGTGTTCTTCGTGTGTTTCTGCTGTATTTAAACTCTTCTGTTTCTGTGCTGCAGGCCGACAGCAGGTCAAGCGGTTGGAGGTCAGAACTTTGTGTGAAGCTCCTCGTTTCATCAGCTGCCTCACAGACCTGAAGGTGATGGACGGCAGCAGAGTCGCCATGACGGTGGAGCTGAGCGGTACAAGTGTGTGTGTGTGTGTCTGTGTGTGTGTGTTAGCTGTGGTATTTCCTGTCTGATCTCAGGGGAGATGGTGGAGATGAGATGAGGACAGATTTACTCTGGACGAGTCCTGCCTCTTCGTTTCCTTTTAGAATATGTGTGTGTGTGTGTGTGTGTGTGTGTGTGTGTGTGTGTGTGTGTGTGTGTGTGTGTGTGTGTGTGTGTGTGTGTGTGTGTGTGTGTGTGTAGGTGTGTGTGTGCGTGTTGTGGTTCCACTGATCTAACAGTCCTTACTGGGTTTTTACTCATGAGTTCATTTAAAAAAAAAGAACTATAGTGGAAATCTCCATATCATGGACCCAGCAGAGAGAGTGTGTGTGTGTGTGTGTGTGTGTGTGTGTGTATACGTGTGCACGTGTGTATGTGTGTGTTTAGTGTGTTTAGTGTGTGTGTGTGTGTGTTACATAATGATTTTCCACAGTGGGTTTTCTCCATATAAGCTGTGGGGATCAGACGTGCTGCTCTCGGCTGTCACTCAGCAGTTTAAAGGATCTCCCTGTTTTCTCTGGAGGTTTATGTGAAACGTGATGCTTGCTGGAAGTTCTCAGTTCTTTTAAAGAACTCATCCATACTGTGGGTTCTAAAATTACTCACAGCCAAATTAAAATATATAATATAATATAATATAATATAATATAATATAATGACCATAAAACACAATTTGATACATGCATGATAAGACAGATGATACATGCAAAGTACAACTAACATGGAAACTGATTATAGTTTACTGCTATGGTGTACGGCTCTGGCATTAAATATACTACATATATCTACTACATTTATCTCATGGTCATGTTTACGTTTCACTCAGTTCAGCTTTTCTTAGTTCTTAGTTGTTGCTTGGCTCTAATTTTGATTCCTTTGTTCTTTTTTGCCCTTTAATATCTTATTTTCTAAGTGTTTATTTAATGTCTACTGTTGCAGGAAGAGAGAGTAATGAAATTTCGATTCTTGGTATGTCATGTACATATTGAAGAATTGACAATAAAGCTGACTTTGACTTTGACTTTGATATATCGCTGGTGATGAATTCAAAAATATGTAGATGAGCAAATCAAGTATAGTGAGGGTGATGCAGAGTAGATTGGTGGAAAATGGCAGCTGGAAGCAGTGGACTGGAGGAAGGTCAGCAGCAGCATCCCACAGATGGAGATTAGGCCAGTTGGTGGGAGAACAACCACAGATCTGAAGCATCCAGCTCTGGGATCAGGGACACTCGGAGAAAGGACACCGGGACAAACAGAGTGAGTGTAATGCAATAATGGTATATATATATTAAATATAATGCTAGATAGAGAAGGGCTCAGTGCATCCAGAGAGGTCCCCCAGCAGCCTAGACCTATTGCAGCAAAACTAGGGGCAGAACTAAGGGACGTCCAAGAGGAAGACTCACCCCCTCAGGGTCCCCCAGTCAGCCCTAACTATAAGCTCTGTCAAAAAGGAAGGTTTTAAGCCTGGTCTTAAAAATAGAGAGGGTGTCCACCTCCAGAACCCAAACTGGGAGCTGGTTCCACAGGAGAGGAGCTGATAACTGAAGGCTCTGCCTCCCATTCTACTTTTAGAGATTCTAGGAACAACAAGTAAGCGTGCAGTCTGAGAGCCAAGAGTTCTGCTAGGATAATATGGTACTATCAGGTCTTTAAGATATGATGGAGATTGGTTGTTAAGAGCTTTATATGTCAGAAGAAGGATTTTGAATTCTATTCTACATTTAACAGGAAGCCAATGAAGAGAAACCAGTATAGGAGAAATATGATCTCTCTTGCTAACTCCCATCAGTACTCTGGCTGCAGCGTTTTGGATCAACTGTAGATGTTTCAGAGAGCTTTTGGGACAACCTGATAATAAGGAATTACAGTAGTCAAGCCTAGAAGTAACAAATGCATGGACTAGTTTTTCTGCATCACTCTGAGACAGGATGTTCCTGATTTTTACAATATTTCTCAGGTGAAAAAAGGAAGTCCTACAGATTTGTTTTATGTGTGAGTTAAAGGACATGTCCTGGTCAAAGATAATGCCGAGGTTCCTCACAGTAGTACTGGAGGTCAATGTAATGCCATCCAGAGTAACTATATGCTTTGAAAGCAATTCTCTAAGATGTTTGGGGCCAAATACAATGACTTCAGTCTGGTCTGAATTTAGTAGTAGGAAATTATAGGTCATCCAGGTCTTTATGTCCTTAAGACAATCTTGCAGTCTGGCTAGCTGATTATTTTCATCTGGCTTCATAGATAAATACAATTGAGGGTCGTCAGCATAACAATGAAAATTAATTCAGTGCTTCCGAATAATATTGCCTAAGGGAAGCATGTATATTGTGAACAGTATTGGTCCTAAGACAGAACCCTGAGGAACTCCATGATTAACCCTAGTATGCTCAGAAGAGTCATTGTTGACATGCACAAACTGGAACCTGTCTGGTAAGTAGGATTTAAACCAGTCCACTGCTGTCCCTTTGATGCCAATACAATGTTCTAGTCACTGTAATAAAAGTTTGTGGTCGATAGTATCAAATGCTGCACTAAGGTCCAACAAAATAAGTATAGAGACCAGTCCATTATGTGACGCTATGAGAAGGTCATTAGTAACTTTCACCAGAGCTGTTTCTGTGCTATGATGCACTCTGAAGCCTGACTGAAACTCTTCAAACAAGCTATTCCTTTGTATTCTTTCCAGAATTTTAGAGCGAAATGGGAGGTTGGAAATTGGTCTATAGTTGGCTAAAACATCTGGATCTAGAGTGGGCTTTTTAAGTAAAGGCTTGATTACAGCAACCTTAAAAGCCTGTGGTACATAGCCTGTTACTAGAGAGAGATTAATCAGATCTAACATTGAGGAATTAATTAAAGGTAAAGCCTCCTTGAACAGTCTAGTTGGGATAGGATCTAAAAGACATGTTGATGGTTTGGATGTAGAAACTATTGAAATGAGTTCAGAGAGATGTATGGGAGTGAAAAATTCTAAATATCCATCTGGTCTTACAGCCAATTCTAAAGCATCTGTACTCCATGATACATCTGTGACATTTGTAGGAAGGGCCAGATTAAGTTTTTTTCTCTAATCGTAATAATTTTATTTGTACAGAAGCTCATGAAGTCGTCACTGCTCAGAGCTAAAGGAATACAAGGTTCAACAGAGCTCTGGCTCTGGGGCCTAATGTAATGTAATATAATATAATATAATCTGATATGGAATAATATAAAATAATATAATATAGTTACACATATATAACTAGTCATTTACTAGTTGGATACTAGTCAGATACTAGTCAGCTCCTAGTCAGTTACTAGCCAGATACTAGCCAGGTACTAGTCAGATACTAGCCAGATACTAGTCAGCTCCTAGTCAGTTACTAGTCAGATACTAGCCAGGTACTAGTCAGATACTAGCCAGATACTAGTCATCTCCTTGTCAGTCACTAGTCAGATACTAGCCAGATACTAGCCAGATACTAGTCAGCTCCTAGTCAGTTACTAGTCAGATACTAGCCAGGTACTAGTCAGATACTAGCCAGATACTAGTCAGCTCCTAGTCAGTTACTAGTCAGATACTAGCCAGGTACTAGTCAGATACTAGCCAGATACTAGTCAGCTCCTAGTCAGTCACTTGTCAGATACTAGCCAGATACTAGCCAGATACTAGTCAGCTCCTAGTCAGTTACTAGTCAGATACTAGCAAAGTACTAGTCAGATACTAGCCAGATACTAGTCAGCTCCTAGTCAGTTACTAGTCAGATACTAGCCAGATACTAGTCAGCTCCTAGTCAGTTACTAGTCAGATACTAGCCAGATACTAGTCAGCTCCTAGTCAGTTACTAGCTTTTCTGATCAGATGTATTGATGACCCTATTCTGATCAGACGTATTGATGAAACTGTTCTGATCAGATATATTGATGAAGCTCTTCTGATCAGATGTATTGATGAAGCTGTTCTGATCAGACGTATTGATGAAGCTGTTCTGATCAGACGTATTAATGACCCTCTGGTCTTCAGGTCACCCTCCTCCAGATGTGTTGTGGCTTCATGATGGGCAGGAGGTGAAGGAGTCGGAAGACTTCCATCTGCTGAGGGAGGAGAACCGCTGCACTCTGCTGATCCAGGAGGTTTTCCCCGAGGACACCGGTACCTACAGCTGCCGGGCCTGGAACCGCTACGGAGAGGACCGGACCGAGTCCCGGCTCACCGTGGAGGGTACTAACATACAGAACAACAGATTTAGGAGGAAAATAAAGTATGAAGATAAGCTAACCCTCCTCCTTCCACCAGTAGCAGTCCTCACGTCTCCTTCAGCACCATTTACTGAAACCAGCTGACTGTACTGGGTCAGTCCGGTCTCAGACAGCTGCTCTAGGTGGCGCTGCATCCTCACTTATTTGCTATTTGGAACCACAACTAAGTTGTGTCAAATATTTTGACTGAATTTGAGAATTTTATGTATTTTCAGACCTGAGTATTTTGGTGTTTTCACCCTAGTGTGCTGCTTGTGTTCCTTCCTCCTTTGGTCTGGTTTCCCTTCTCTTTGTTTTCCCTCCTCTTTGGCCTGTTTTCTGTCCTCGTTTGGACTGTTTTCCCTCTTCTTTGGTCTGTTTTCCATCCTCTTTGGACTGTTTTCCATCCTCTTTGGTTTGTTTTCCCTCCTCCTTTGGTCTGTTTTCTCTCCTCTTTGGTCTATCTTCCCTCCTCTTTGGACTGTTTTCCATCCTCTCTGGACTGTCTTCCCTCCTCCTATGGTCCGTTTTCCCTCCTCCTTTGGTCTGGTTTCCCTTCTCTTTGTTTTCCCTCCTCTTTGGCCTGTTTTCTGTCCTCATTTGAACTGTTTTCCCTCTATTTTGGTCTGTTTTCCATCCTCTTTGGACTGTTTTCCATCCTCTTTGGTTTGTTTTCCCTCCTCTTTGGCCTGTTTTCTGTCCTCGTTTGGACTGTTTTCCCTCTATTTTGGTCTGTTTTCCATCCTCTTTGGACTGTTTTCCATCCTCTTTGGTTTGTTTTCCCTCCTCTTTGGACTGTTTTCCATCCTCTCTGGACTGTTTTCCCTCCTCCTATGGTCCGTTTTCCCTCCTCCTTTGGTCTGGTTTCCCTTCTCTTTGTTTTCCCTCCTCTTTGGTCTGTTTTCTGTCCTCGTTTGGACTGTTTTCCCTCTTCTTTGGATGGCCCTATGAGTCTCTCCAGTCAGTTTCCTGTTTGTTTCCTTCATGTTCACCTGCCTGATGCTCCTGCTACGTCTGCTTTGGGTTTTTGGGTTTTTTGAATCCTGTTTTGTCTCTTTGTTCCCCTTCTGCCAGTCTGTCTGGTCTCCATGTCTTTTTGTAGTTTTTTGGATCCCTTAGTTTGGATTGCTTCTCTGTTCTTACTCCTGGTTCTGACCCGGCTCTGAGCTGTGGTGGTACTGGGAGCTCTGACTGTTCTTGTTCCTGGTTCTGACCCGGCTCTGAGCTGTGGTGGTACTGGGAGCTCTGATTGTTCTTGCTCCTGGTTCTGCTGCAGAGCCTCAGGATGGCATCCAGCCCTGGTTCATCACCAAACCCAAAGCTGTGATCGCTGTCGTGGGCCAACACGTCCTCCTGTCCTGCGCCATCGCTGGAGACCCGTTTCCTCAGTACACCTGGACCAGAACGGACCAGAGCCGACCCCTGACCTCCGGAGGAGACTTTGAGCTGCTGCAGAAAGAGGACGTGGTCTCTCTGCTGATCAGGTCCAGACTCTGTTCAGATCAGAATCAGAACTCAGACCATAGAGAGAAGCCCTGACTCAGTGTGTTGTGTTTGTTCTCCATCAGACGAGTGAAGCACCACCACGCTGGAGAATACCTGATCAGCCTGAGGTGATTACCGCTGACCTACTTCACGCTGCCGTCCACATACTGTATATACGCCCCTATAAATAGAAGAGACAGCAACATTCAAAAATAATCCTCAGTGATCTACAGCGAGGATTAACGTTGCCTCCCCCATCACAATCCATCATCTATCAGAGGCAGCCTGTTTATCTCCATCACTGCTTCATCCAGGACTTGCTGCTCAGCAAGGTCAAGGAGCTCCTGACCACATCTGAAACCTACAGCTCCTTTAGAATAGCCTGAGACACACAGTCAGGACAATATGTGCAGCAAAGCAAGAAAAAGCACAGGATGACAACTGACAGCATTGCATTCTAAATATGAGAGGAACCTAGAGCCAGAGAACACAGAGATGTTTCCTCAGAGTTAATGGAGGAGTACAGTTGTTCCAAAGCTTCAGAGCTGCAGAAACAGAGGTGTCTTTAAAAATCTCTGGGTTTCCTTCAGAGTCAGAAGCATCTCATGGAAAGACGGAGAGAATTTCTCTGTTTTTTCTTTGAAGCGACAGCAGCAGTTTAAAGAACAGCTGCTGGTTGGGTTTCGGGTCTAACGGGATTAACACGTTCTGTTGTTTCTGCAGGAACAGTGTTGGAGGATGCAGCGCTGTGGCTCATCTGGCTGTCTCTGCAGCACACAGGTGAGTCACATGACACACCTGCAGCAGGGGGTGGGGCCTGATGTCACCTTTGTGAACCAGAGCTCCAACTGTTTATTCTGATCATTGATTATTCACACATTAGTAGTAAATAAAAACAGTCTGAGCTCTGTGGTTACAACACAACTCTTTAAGATGACAAACATTACTGATTGCTGATTGATTATTGATTGATTATTGCTTGATTATTGGCAGTTATCTCCATCTGGATCATCACTAAGCACTAAATTTATACATTTAAGGAAAAAAAAACTTCTAAACTAAGAAAAACAAATCAAATAACTACAAAATAAGTAGGACAGACAGTGGATGTATTGAAAATGGTGATTATTTTAAAAAGCATTTTTTAAAATATAATCTAGTTGTCCAGCAAGAATTAAATGTTGTCTTAAAAATCTTAAGTTATCCCAGTTAGACACGAGCATTACTCTGTCTGTATCAAACTGACCAATCAGATTCAGCGTGGTCAGAATAAACCAGCAGACAGAGGACTTGGAACAGTGGGAGAGATGGGAGGAAGATGAGGATGAAGAGTGTGTCCTGATCTCTGGTTTCACTTTGTTTACATCAGTGTGTGTGTGTTCGGTCTGTTCATGCCCATATAAGGACAGTTGAGTCACTTCTGATGTAACGTGAACAATTAGAGTGGAGGTCCTCCCCCGGCTGTGGGGGCGGGGCCTGACTCCTCAGGGTTTAACCAGCTCTGTTCATTCTCTGTGTGACGGCCAGCCCTGCAGGAGGAGGAGAGGAGCACTCAGCCATCAGCAGATCTGTAGGTCAGCAGGAGGCCCACCAGGATCCCTGTGAGGAGAAGGAGGAGGACCAGGACTCTGCTGCTGCCCGAGGTCTCCTCAGACACTGCGTGGAAACCAGGGAACGAGGTGAGGAGGAGCTGCGACAGAGGGAGGCGCAGCAGCTGGACTTCCGCTCGCTGCTGGGACGCCGAGCTTGTCAGAACCTCCAGCAGGCAGAGGAGCAGCAGCTCATGGATTTTAAGGCCAACCTGAAGGGGGTGAAGCCCAAGGCGGAGGAGAAGACCAGCTCCTCGCAGCAGGTCGACTTCCGCAGCGTGTTGGGGAAGAAGGGCGCCGCCAGCAGCAACGGCAACAAGCCGGCCGAGACGCCCGGGAAGAACGCCGCCGACTTCCGCTCCGTCCTCACCAACAAGAAGAAGCCCGGCGGCCCGGAGAAGAACGGGGAGAAGGTGAACAACAACTGCGTGGATGGAGGGATTAACGAGAAGAAGAATGCCGCTGGAGGAGGGCTGGCGCCGGAGTTTGTGGAGAAGCTGAGCGATGTGACGGTGCTGGATGGCCAGCGGCTGCGGCTGCAGTGTCGCCTCACCAACGCAGACGCCAACGTCTCCTGGACGCTGGACGGGAAGATCATCAAGCCTTCCAAGTTCATCGTGCTCGCCAGTGAAGGTCAGAGGTCACACACTGAAACAGGAAGTTAGAGGTGCACAGGTAGTCAGAGCATTCATAGATCAGTTAGAACCTTCTCATAACGTGTCCTGAACCATCAGCCACAGACCTGAGGTGCTCAGATGTTTCGATGTTTGTTCTGCTGTGGAGCTCAGAGGACTCTATTCATAGAACAGATGTGAAACAGTAGAACTGCTGGAGGCAGGATGTGATGCTGGTATTCAACAGATCGCTTTACACAGAACACACACCGCCTCCTTAGCTGCACTCATGAGGTCCGTTTTCTCAATCACCATAAGGAGACACTGAGCATGTTTACTATTATTACTATCTGTCCGCCCTTACCCATCTAAACCATCTGATCTATCTAAACTCCTGCTGCTCTGTGGAACCAGAGAGAACTCAGAGACAAACACGAATAATAAATATTTATTTCATGATTTATTGTACATCAATGTTTAACTCTGAACTGATGTTGTCTCCTCATACTTCTATGGAGGTTCTCAGTCATCCAGGTCCTGGTGATGGTAGGAGCTTCAGGGGAAACGTCTTCCAGAAACTCCAGTTGGCGTTAAAGTCCAAAACTAGACATTCTCCACTTTTATTCATTCCAAACCAACAGCGTCTGTTATGAACTTAAATTTCTTAAAGCTGATAAGCTGCTGATAATTTCTACTTTTGTGTGATGCAGATTTTGTTGGTTAATGAGCAGCTTGTTTACATGGAACCAGACCCAGCAGGGGGCGCTGTGGTACAGATTATTACAGCTGTATTATCATTTCCTGTGTGGTTGTACAGTTTATTCTATCATTAATCTGCTTTAATTTCTGACCTGATGAGAAACACATGAAGAGTTTGAGCTACAGATGATGTTTCTCTGCATATAAAATGGTTTCCTGTTATTATCCTGTTATGTTTAGGTCCGGTGCGATTCTGTCCAGAGTCAGCAAGTTTTCAGTAAATGTACTCTTGTATTTCTGAACTGCAGGAGGAGGTTGGGATGGATGGAGGGCAAACACAGTCCAAGACTACTTTATGGTTTAGCCAACAAACATTGAGGTTCAGGGAAAGATTGTGGCTTCTGTCAGTAACCATTTTACCAATTTCAGTCTCCCAAAACTGGTCACAGTTGTGTTTCTTTGAAAGCGTGTTTGCTGTGTCAGATGTCATTAGTTGATTTACCGTTGAGGACTGTGACCTTCACCAGTTGGTTCCAATGCTGGTTAGCTGCTGAAGCTAACATGTTGCTCAACTCTACTTTACCTGAGGTTGTAAAGCAGTGAGGTGAATATGAGACATCTGTTAAAACCAGCACAGTTTGGTAATGTTTGGACCTGGACAATGAAAATAAGGTTGTTTGTTGGAATAAACAAACATGAGAACAGCTCATCACAACAATGACAGGATCTATTTCCACTCAGTCTGTTCAAGGTAAACGACAGATAATGACCTAGAAACTAGTTTAAAAACATCCCGCAACTAGTCTAAAAACAGCCCACAACTAGTCTGAAACCAGCCCACAACTAGTCTGAAACCAGCCCACAACTAGTCTGAAACCAGCCCACAACTAGTCTAAAACCGGCCCACAACTAGTTTAAAAACAGCCCACAACTAGTCTAAAAACAGCCCACAACTAGTCAGAAACCAGCCCACAACTAGTCTAATACCGGCCCACAACTAGTCTAATACCGGCCCACAACTAGTCTAAAACCAGCCCACAACTAGTCTGAAACCAGCCCACAACTAGTCTAAAACCAGCCCACAACTAGTTTAAAAACAGCCCACAACTAGTCTAAAAACAGCCCACAACTAGTCTGAAACCAGCCCATAACTAGTCTGAAACCAGCCCACAACTAGTCTGAAACCAGCCCACAACTAGTCGAATACTAGTCAGAAACTACACTAAAACCAGCCCACAACTAGTCTGAAACCAGCCCACAACTAGTCGAATAATAGTCAGAAACTACACTAAAACCAGCCCACAACTAGTCTAAAAACAGCCCACAACTAGTCTGAAACTAGCCCACAACTAGTCGAATACTAGTCAGAAACTAGTCTATGACCATACATAAGCTAATCTAGAACTAGTCTAATACTAGTCAGAAACTAGTCTAAGACTAGACATAAGCTAATCTAGAACTAGTCTAATACTAGTCAGAAACAAATCTAAGACCAGACGTAAGCTAATCTAGAACTAGTCTAATACTAGTCACTAACTAGTGTAAGACCAGACAGAAACTAGTCTAACAATAGTCAGAAACTAATCTAGCACTAGTCTAATACTAGTCTTAAACCAGTCTAATACTGGTCAGAAACTAGTCTAAGACCAGGCATAAACTAATCTAGAACTAGTCTAATACTAGTCAGAAACTAGTCTAAGACCAGACATAAGCTAATCTAGAACTAGTCTAATACTAGTCTGAAACTAGTGTCAGTTTAAATCTGGTTTACCACTGGTTTTATCTCAGTTTAAATCTGGTTTACCACTGGTTTTATCTTCATTTAAATCTGGTTTGCCACTGATTTTTTCTCAGTTTAAATCTGGTTTTCCACTGATTTTATCTCAGTTTAAATCTGGTTTACCAAATCTGGTTTACCACTGGTTTTATCTCAGTTTAAATCTGGTTTTGTCTTAGTTTTTGATCTGCTTTCAGACCAGCTGAGGACCTAGTTTTACTTTGGTTCTAGACTAGTTTTGGAGTTAGGTTCTAATGTGTTTTTCTGGTTCTAGACTAGTTTTAGTTTTGGAGTTAGGTTCAGATGTTTTTTTCTGGTTCTAGACTAGTTTTAGTTTTGGAGTTAGGTTCAGATGTGTTTTTATGGTTCTAGACTAGTTTTGGAGTTAGGTTCTGAGGCTGGTCAATAATGTAAAGTTCTCCATCCAGGCTAAACTAAACATCCCTTTTTATGGTTCCTACATAGAGGTGGGGTTCTGTTCAGTATCTGCTCCTGGTTCTGGTCACCATGTGTTCACTTTGTTGGAAACAGAAGGACTGGAAGGTCCAATCAGTGCTCCGTTCCCTGTTCTCCAGAATCTAAGTAAAGTCCTGCAGTGATCATTTTGAGGTTCTCCTCCTGGTACAACCTGAACCTGTTGGATCTTAAGCTCCTACAGCAGGAAGAACCGTTGGGTTCTAGGTCTACTCTGTGACCCCTCAGGGAGTTCTGTACTGGTTCTATGCAGAGTTCTGGCCTGATTCTGGTTAGAGTTCTGTACTGGTTCTATGCAGAGTTCTGGACTGGTTCTGGTTAGAGTTCTGGCCTGGTTCTGGTTATACTTCTGGACTGGTTCTGGTTATAGTTCTGGCCTAGTTCTATGTAGAGTTCTGGACTGGTTCTGGTTATAGTTCTGGCCTAGTTCTATGTAGAGTTCTGGTCTGGTTCTATGCAGAGTTCTGGACTGGTTCTGGTTAGAGTTCTGGACTGGTTCTATGCAGAGTTCTGGACTGGTTCTGGTTATAGTTCTGGCCTGGTTCTATGTAGAGTTCTGGACTGGTTGTGGTTATAGTTCTGGCCTAGTTCTATGCAGAGTTCTGGTCTGGTTCTATGCAGAGTTCTGGACTGGTTCTGGTTAGAGTTCTGCTGGTTCCACAGTTCTTCCATTACCAGTTATTGAGTGTGAGGTTCTGCTGGGATGGTTTTGTATCTTCAGTCTGGCTGTTGTTGGACTTCTGGTTCTGTTGGTGACAGCAGCAGACCTGTGGACTCACCTGTTCAGGTGTCTTCTGTGTGTTCTGTGAGAACACGATGCTGCCTGGAATCTTTAATTCAGCTGAAATTTCTCAGAACAACTTTTCACTTTGATGAAAACTCATATAATTTGGTCTGTTTAGAACCTGCAGCAGTACAGTTCTGAATAATAGTTCTGAAAGGAAGAAGACCAAGAGTTTAAGAAAACTTCAAAACAAATGAAATCTACTGTTTAGAACCTGCAGCAGTAAAGTTCTGAATATTAGAAGATCAGGAGTTTAAGATCAGATGAAACTTTAAAACTAAAACTGCACCTCAATCATTTTATTACTGATGGCTCAGAAAAGGTAGAGAAGCCTTAATGTCATTGTTGTTGTGCAGACAGCTCAGTGTGTGTAACGTTGTTGTTGTTGTTGTGCAGACAGCTCAATGTGTGTAATGTTGTTGTTGTTGTGCAGACAGCTCAATTTGTGTAACGTTGTTGCTGTTGTTGTTGTGCAGACAGCTCCATGTGTGTAGTGTTGTTGTTGTTGCTGTTGTTGTTGTGCAGACAGCTCCATGTGTGTAACATTGTTGTTGTCGTCGTGAAGACAGCTCCATGTCTGTAACGTTGTTGCTGTTGCTGTGCAGACAGCTCCATGTGTGTAATGTTGTTGTTGTTGTTGTGCAGACAGCTCCATGTGTGTAACGTTGTTGTTGTTGTCATCGTCGTCGTGCAGAGAGCTCCATGTGTGTAACATTGTTGTTTTTGTCGTGCAGGCGGCTCCATGTGTGTAACGTTGTTGTTGTTGTTGTGCAGACAGCTCCATGTGTGTAACGTTGTTGTTGTTGTGCAGACAGCTCCATGTGTGTAACGTTGTTGTTGTTGTCGTCGTGCAGACAGCTCCATGTGTGTAACATTGTTGTTTTTGTCGTGCAGACAGCTCCATGTGTGTAATGTTGTTGTTGTTGTGCAGACAGCTCCATATGTGTACCATTGTTGTTGTTGTTGTGCAGACAGCTCCATGTGTGTAATGTTGTTGTTGTTGTGCAGACAGCTCCATGTGTGTAACGTTGTTGTTGTTGTCGTCGTGCAGACAGCTCCATGTGTGTACCATTGTTGTTGTTGTGCAGACAGCTCCATGTGTGTAATGTTGTTGTTGTTGTGCAGACAGCTCCATGTGTGTAACGTTGTTGTTGTTGTCATCATGCAGACAGCTCCATGTGTGTAATGTTGTTGTTGTTGTTGTACAGACAGCTCCGTGTGTGTAACATTGTTGTTGTTGTCGTCGTGCAGACAGCTCCATGTGTGTAACATTGTTGTTGTTGTCGTCGTGCAGACAGCTCCATGTGTGTAACATTGTTGTTGTTGTCGTCGTGCAGACAGCTACATGTGTGTAACATTGTTGTTGTTGTTGTCGTGCAGACAGCTCCATGTGTGTAACGTCGTTGTTGTTGCCGTGCAGACAGCTCCATGTGTGTAACATTGTTGTTGTCGTGCAGACAGCTCCATGTGTGTAACATTGTTGTTGTTGTTGCCGTGCAGACAGCTCCATGTGTGTAACATTGTTGTTGTTGTTGCCGTGCAGACAGCTCCATGTGTGTAACATTGTTGTTGTTGTTGTCGTGCAGACAGCTCCATGTGTGTAACGTTGTTGTTGTTGTCGTGCAGACAGCTCCATGTGTGTAACATTGTTGTTGTTGTTGTCGTGCAGACAGCTCCATGTGTGTAACGTTGTTGTTGTTGTCGTGCAGACAGCTCCATGTGTGTAACATTGTTGTTGTTGTTGTCGTGCAGACAGCTCCATGTGTGTAACGTTGTTGTTGTTGTCGTGCAGGCGGCCTGTGCTCTCTGACCATCGATAAAGCTCTACCTGAGGATGAAGGCCAGTACAAATGCAGAGCTGAGAACTCATCGGGCAGAGCTGAGTGTTCCTGTACGGTTCTAGTGGACGGTAAGAACCTACACCTCCTCATTTATTATTATTATTATTATTAGCAGTAATAGTACTAGTAGTAGTACGGTTCTAGTGGACGGTAAGAACCTACACCTCCTCATTTATTATTATTATTATTAGTAGTAGTAGTAGTAGTAATAGTAGTAGTAGTAGTAGGAGTAGTAGGAGTAGTACGGTTCTAGTAGACAGTAAGAACCCTACACCTCCTCATTTATTATTATTATTATTATTATTATTATTATTATTATTATTATTATTATTATTGTTGTTGTTGTTGTTATTATTATTATTTATTTATTTATTTTTAATATTATTATTATTGTTGTTGTTATTATTAGTAGTCGTATTATTTATGTTGTAGTGACAGTGAACAGCTTCCTCTGAGTTTCAGTATTTAACTCTCAGGCATCAGGAATCACCAGACTGCAGTATCAGTACCAGTATCAGTATCAGTTTCAGTACCAGTATTAGTACCAGTATTAGTACCAGTATCAGTACCAGTTTCAGTACCAGTATTAGTACCAGTATTAGTACCAGTATCAGTACCAGTTTCAGTACCAGTATTAGTACCAGTATCAGTACCAGTTTCAGTACCAGTATTAGTACCAGTATCAGTACCGGTTTCAGTACCAGTATTAGTACCAGTATTAGTACCACTATCAGTACCAGTATCAGTACCAGTTTCAGTACCAGTATTAGTACCAGTATCAGTACCAGTATTAGTACCAGTATTAGTACCAGTATTAGTACCAGTATCAGTACCAGTTTCAGTACCAGTATTAGTACCAGTATTAGTACCAGTATCAGTTTCAGTACCAGTTTCAGTACCAGTATTAGTACCAGTATCAGTACCAGTTTCAGTACCAGTATCAGTACCAGTATTAGTACCAGTATTAGTACCAGTATTAGTACCAGTATCAGTACCAGTTTCAGTACCAGTATTAGTACCAGTATTAGTACCAGTTTCAGTTTCAGTACCAGTATCAGTACCAGTTTCAGTACCAGTATTAGTACCAGTATCAGTAACAGTATCAGTACCAGTTTCAGTACCAGTATTAGTACCAGTATCAGTACCAGTTTCAGTACCAGTATCAGTACCAGTATTAGTACCAGTATTAGTACCAGTATCAGTACCAGTTTCAGTACCAGTATTAGTACCAGTATTAGTACCAGTATCAGTTTCAGTACCAGTATCAGTACCAGTTTCAGTACCAGTATTAGTACCAGTATCAGTAACAGTATCAGTACCAGTTTCAGTACCAGAATTAGTACCAGTATCAGTACCAGTTTCAGTACCAGTATCAGTACCAGTATTATCCATCCATCCTCTGGATCCTCCACTGGTCAACAACATTCATCCTGATGCATTTTATTATTTCAGCTCCTCT
This sequence comes from Amphiprion clarkii, assembly GCA_027123335.1. Classification (NCBI taxonomy): domain Eukaryota; kingdom Metazoa; phylum Chordata; class Actinopteri; family Pomacentridae; genus Amphiprion; species Amphiprion clarkii. Next base: position 8,763,926 of record CM049576.1, read on the forward strand.
CTAAGTGTCCAGAAACTGGTTTATAAAGTAATTAGTGGTTTTATGTTCTGCTGGTCCTCAGCATCAGTCCTGATGTTCTGGCAGATATCAGCTCGAGTCCTCAGTAATCTGGGGTTTTAATCTTTTGCGGTTTCTGTAGTGAAACTGTCTGAACTTCTTAGTCTTTCTCTTTAATTATTTTTTAGGAACAGCTCAGTGTGTATTTCATAGTTTCTGACTGTTTAGTGAATCCTCTGAGGACCAAGGTGATCTGATCTTCTTCTCTGTCCTCCAACATGAACACCTCTGGATTCAACCAGTCCTCATCTTAGATTCTGTACAGTCACTCAGATTTATCTGGTAAATATCTCCAGTGTTCACCGTCTGCAGGTTTCTATCCATTCACCAGAGAAGACCTCCAGGCTGAGAGCTCCTGAATGAGCGATAAAAGCAGCACAGACCTCCTCCCTCCATTTCATTTCCTGTCATTAGAATACATCAACACAATCTGGTTTATCAAACATCTCAAACTGTTCCTGGAAACGTTCATTGGGGCTTTAATGAGTTTCTCTGGAGACAGCAGGATCAATGAAAGATTCTTCTTCATGTTGGGTTTTAATATTTATTGATTTTACTGGTTATTTGTCTATTTATTGACTAGTCCAGCAGCCTGGGCTCTAAACTGAAGCTGAAGTTGCCATGTTAGCCTCAACACGCAATGTAAGTTTATATGTTAGCTGCTATATTAGCCTCAACTAGCAATGTGTTTATATATTAGCTGCTACATTAGCCTCAACAAGATTCAGTAATGTTAGCTGCTACATTAGCCTCAACAAGCAATATGAGTTTATATTTTAGCTGCTATATTAGCCTCAACAGGCAGTGTGAGTTTATATGTTAGCTGCTATGTTAGCCTCAACAAGATTCAGTAATGTTAGCGGCTACATTAGCCTCAACAAGATTCAATAATGTTAGCTGCTACATTAGCCTCAACAGGCAGTGTGAGTTTATATGTTAGCTGCTATATTAGCCTCAACAAGATTCAGTAATGTTAGCTGCTACATTAGCCTCAACAAGATTCAGTAATGTTAGCTGCTACATTAGCCTCAGCAAGATTCAATAATGTTAGCTGCTACATTAGCCTCAACAAGATTCAGTAATGTTAGCTGCTATGTTAGCCTCAACACAATTCAATGTTAGCTGCTGCATTAGCCTCAACACAATTTAGTGTTACTTGCTCCATTAGCTTAGCTGAGAATTTGTCAGTCATTATGTTCAAAATGCCTCAAAAAGATTCAGAAATTATAGCTTAACTAAGATAATATTAGCCTTGATGCTACCCAAAGCAAGTTAACATTGCTTGGTATGTTAGCCGAACCTAGCTAATTTTAGCCATTAACCTTGTGTAGACTAACAGAATGGCTAACATTAGCTAGGGAAAGCTAACATAGCAGTTAGTATCATCTTATTTAGACTAACATAGTGGCTAACATTAGCTTTATTAGGTTAACATAGCAGCTAATATCATCTTGTTTAGACTAACATAGTGGCTAACATTGGCTTTATTAGGTTAACATAGCAGCTAATATCATCTTGTTTAGACTAACATAGTGGCTAACATTAGCTAGGTTAGGCTAACATAGCAGCTAATACCATCTTGTTTAGACTAACATAGTGGCTAAAATTAGCTTTATTAGGCTTACATAGAAGCTAATATGATCTTATTTAGACTAACATAGTGGCTAACATTAACTTTATTAGGCTTACATAGCAGCTAATATCATTAAAGGAACGTCTTCCAGAACTTCCAGTTGAAGCTCCTCTGATCTCCTCATCCTGTAGATGTTCTTCTATCTCCAGACTGGTTGTCTCTGCTCATCAGCTGTAGATGTTTCAGTCAGTCGTGGAGTGAACCTTTAAGTTTTGTTCCTGTAAAAGCCCAGATTGGTGAACGTTCAGGAGGACACACCTGATGTGTTGAGAGCCCGTAAGAGCAGGAACAGAGGAAGGATTCTTGTGTTTCTACAGGTTGTGTTGTTGTGTTTCATTCAGAGTTAACTCTCACTGATGAACTCTGTTTCTGCAGATCCAGCAGAAAACTCTCCAGCAGACAAAAAGTCCAAGAAGGCGACTCCCACCTCAGAGAGTGAGTTTCCAAAATATGCAGCAGCAACAGCAGCAGCAGCACACGCTTCACTTTTGTCCCAATAAGGAGCTGAAGGCTGGGATCACTGGTTCCCACACACACTCTCACACACACACACACACACACACACTCTCACACACACACACACACACACACACACACACACACACACACACACACACACGCACACACACACGCACACACACACGCACACGCACACACACACTCTCACACACACACACACTCACACACACACACACACACACACACACACACACACACGCACACACACACACGCACACGCACACACACACTCTCACACACACGCACGCACGCACGCACACACACACACACAGTAACACACAGTAACACACTCTTTCACACACACACACACAGTAACACACACACACACACACACACACACACACACACACACGCACACACACACGCACACACACACTCTCACACACACGCACGCACGCACGCACGCACACACACACACACACACAGTAACACACAGTAACACACTCTTTCACACACACACACACAGTAACACACACACACACACACACACTCTCTCTCACACACACACACACAGTAACACACAGTAACACACTCTCACACACACACACACACCTACACACACACTCTCTCTCACACACAGTAACACACACACACACACACACACACACACAGTAACACACACGCACACACACACACACACACACACACAGTAACACACACACACACACACACACACACACACACACACACACAGGGCTGGTTCCTCGTTGTTCCTCCTGGTTCCTCCTGGTTCATCCTGGGTCCTCCTGGTTCCTCCTGGTTCCTTCTGGTTCCTAGTGGTCCCTCCTGGTTCCTCATGGATCCTCATGGCTCCTTCTGGTTCCTCGTTGTTCCTCCTGGTTCCTCCTGATTCCTCTCCAGGCTTCCTTTTAAGGGCAGGTTCCTGGTTGCAGCTGTCAGACTGTTTTACAGATTTGAGTGTTCTGGAGCGTCTCTCCTTTTAAGCAGCTCTGTTGCTGCGACAGCCTGATTTGGGTAAAAGTCTCATCAGCTTTCCAACCTCTGGAGACCAGCAGCTTCTACAGTCTAACTACAGGGAGGAAAGCTGGTAAATGAACATAGGACGTAGAAACATGACGTGTAGTTTTGGTTGTAGTCCAGCAGCTCTGTGAGTAAATACTTTAAACAGTCTGAATTAGTTAGCCTGCTCGCTAATGTTAGCATAGCCTGTTGGGGTTCTGTCATGTGATCCAGGGACCTTCTTTATCCAATGCAAGGCTGCATGGACTTCAGCGCCCTCCTCACTGGCTCTGACCACTGTGAAGCTGATACCTTCAACTGATGTCTGGAAGATTCTTAGAACAAACACACTTCACTGTTGTGGGTTGGAGCAGAGAGACAACACTACCACCACCAGGTCACACCTGTTCCTTACACCTTTATCAAGACCTCCAGTACCTCTCCAGTGACTACTCAAAACCTCACAAGGACATCTGGAACATCTGGAAAGATTTCTGCTACTTCCAACACTTCTTTAGACACCCTTAGAGATTCCACAAGGACCACTATAGACTCTCCAAGGACCAACTGGCCCTCTTTACTCACCCTCAACAAGAACCGCTAAAACCTCTCCAAAGGTTTCTGCAAATTGTGTGAATTCTAACATTCTAAAAAAAAAAAAAAAAAAAAAAAGATTCTTAAATATCTACTTTAAAGAACTTCAACTTTCACCAGTACCTCTAAACCTCTGCAAGGACTAGAACCTTCTCAAAGACCTCTAAAACATTTTTAACTACCTCTGAAACATGTTTATCTCTGAAACATCTTTAACTATCTGTGAAACATCTTTACTTCCAAAAAGATCTTCAGAACTTTCTTTGAGTTCTTTGAAAATTCCCAGAGAATCTCTGAAACGTCCTCCTGAGGCTTAGAAGGTTCTGCTGTTGTGTTGTGTTTTTTGAGACTTTCTTTTCCTTCAGCTCATGTTTGCCATCAGCTTGTTTTCCTTCGGTGTTTTGAATAAACTCAGTTTTCCAGTGAAGACAGAAGCAGCAGCAGTAGAAGAAGAAGAATGTGAGACAGGCGAAGAGCGTCTCTGATGACCATTTATGGACAATCTAAAAATAGCTTTTCAGGATGCAGGAAATAGTTCCTGCAGTTTGCTGTTTATTCTGACGGCTGCACACGAAGAGAAGACGATCCTGAGGAATCTGTTCATCAGTTAAAATCCACATCTGTTATATGAGCCTCAGCATGTCTTCAGACAGAGGCAGTGGGATCAGTATTACGGTGTATTTTCATCAGTATTACGGTGTATTTTCATCAGTATTACGGAGTGTTTTCATCAGTATTACGGAGTGTTTTCATCAGTATTACGGTGTATTTTCATCAGTATTACCGTGTATTTTCATCAGTATTACCGTGTATTTTCATCAGTATTACCGTGTATTTTCATCAGTATTATGGTGTATTTTGGTCAGTAGTACGGTGTATTTTGGTCAGTATTATGGTGTATTTTGGTCAGTAGTACGGTGTATTTTGGTCAGTAGTACGGTGTATTTTGGTCAGTATTATGGTGTATTTTGGTCAGTATTATGGTGTATTTTGGTCAGTATTATGGTGTATTTTGGTCAGTAGTACGGTGTATTTTGGTCAGTAGTACGGTGTATTTTGGTCAGTAGTACGGTGTATTTTGGTCAGTATTATGGTGTATTTTGGTCAGTAGTACGGTGTATTTTGGTCAGTATTATGGTGTATTTTGGTCAGTAGTACGGTGTATTTTGGTCAGTATTATGGTGTATTTTGGTCAGTATTATGGTGTATTTTGGTCAGTAGTACGGTGTATTTTGGTCAGTATTATGGTGTATTTTGGTCAGTAGTACGGTGTATTTTGGTCAGTATTATGGTGTATTTTGGTCAGTAGTACGGTGTATTTTGGTCAGTATTATGGTGTATTTTGGTCAGTATTATGGTGTATTTTGGTCAGTAGTACGGTGTATTTTGGTCAGTAGTACGGTGTATTTTGGTCAGTATTATGGTGTATTTTGGTCAGTAGTACGGTGTATTTTGGTCAGTATTATGGTGTATTTTGGTCAGTAGTACGGTGTATTTTGGTCAGTATTATGGTGTATTTTGGTCAGTATTATGGTGTATTTTGGTCAGTAGTACGGTGTATTTTGGTCAGTATTATGGTGTATTTTGGTCAGTAGTACGGTGTATTTTGGTCAGTATTATGGTGTATTTTGGTCAGTAGTACGGTGTATTTTGGTCAGTATTATGGTGTATTTTGGTCAGTAGTACGGTGTATTTTGGTCAGTATTATGGTGTATTTTGGTCAGTAGTACGGTGTATTTTGGTCAGTATTATGGTGTATTTTGGTCAGTAGTACGGTGTATTTTGGTCAGTATTATGGTGTATTTTGGTCAGTATTATGGTGTATTTTAACCCTCACAGCTCTGCAGATGATTTTGAACATTTTCAGTCTTCAGAAACTCAAACTGGAGGTTTTTCAAACCCAAACGTCCTTCTGCTGTCAGATGAACTGAATGAAAGATAAATATTATATTATTATATTGCTCAATTATTGTATTATTATATTATATTCTTATGTTATTATGTCATATTATTATAATGTTATTATACTGTTAAATTATTATTATTGTATTATATATATTGCATCGAGTGTGTCGTGTGAAAGGTGGTTCAGCGGGGGACGCTGCAGGCAGCAGAACCTCCGCAGGTCTGATCCCGTCTGTTTGTGTTCCTGCAGGTGAAGCCAGAATAAAGAAGCCGACAGCCAAGACTCCGCCCAAACAAGGTGACTCACCTGCACCATGACGACTACCTGTATGTGGGGTTCTTAGGCTCCAGGGGCATCATGGGAAATGTAGTGTCCAGACAGTAATCAATAATAGATGACTTTAAAGTGATCAGCAGGGGGCGCTGCAACTTTTCTACTGATTATTGATCACTGACAGACCTATTGAAGAGGTTGTCTATAACACCAGGTCTGATTCTGATCAGAAACATTGATCGATTTCTGCTTTCCTCTTTAACATTATTGATTATTGGTGTGTGCAGCTCTGCCTCCTCAGAGTGTAGCAGGGTATTAATTATTGATTATTGGTGTGCAGCTGTGCCTCCTCAGATCCTACAGTTCCCAGAGGACATGAAGATCCTAGCGGGAGAGAAGGTGGAGATCCTCTGCAAGTTCTCTGGAGCTCCACCCATCAACTGCACCTGGCTGAAGTTCAGAAAACCAGTGAGAGACACACACACACACACAGGGTCATTGATTACTGATTAATCTAGTTGGACATTGTTTCTGTGTGTCAGCTAGTTCTGCAGCTACCGGTTATTTTAGTAATCGAAGATTCTATCGATTACTCTGGAGATTAATCCAGTAATTGGATTCCGCACTAGGTATGCTCGTTACAGCAGCAAAAGCGGAAGTGAGTGCGCTGTGCAACAGAAATAACCGTCTTGAACACCCACTCTACTTCCCATTGGCTAGTGATATTAGTTTGGTTGAGAGCAAAAGCTGTGTTCCCCTCATTCCATTGGTAGATGAATTCCATTGGCAATGTAGTCCAATCTGGTTTTTTTCGAGCCAAATGCCGGCGCCGCACGCCGGAATTCTGGCACGATGCCTGAATACTTCCAGAAAACATACAGTGAAGGTTCGTGTCCACTAGATGTGTTTTTCCTGCATGTAAATGTGCCGCATCTGAAAATCGCACACATGGTGGGCGGTCACTAGCGGGTCACCAGGTGGCCACGTGACCGAGCTTTCAGTTTGACGGTCCAGCAGATGAGTCGGATAAACACAGCAGCTCGGCCACAAACTTTGTCTTTTATTTCAAAAACACTTCAAGGAAAAGTATTTCTGAAAGCATCTGAGGTGAGAAATAATCTGTGCAGCAGCTGAATCTGTCCTTGTTTTAGTTCACCAACGGTGAGTTTAGACGACCATTTAGACTGTGGACTGGTTGGACACTCCTGCTGTAAACAGTAGAAAAGCTGCGCTGGTTAAAATAGAAGTGTCCCGGCAAATTTAAGGACCTGGTTTGTATCGAATGAAGTCTGTCTGGCCTCGGACCGCGGTCCCCCATTTAGTGACCCGTGATCTAGCATGTAGGTTATTCAACGAAGCCTCGATTGAGAGAATTTAGCCTCGAGGAATTTTATTGAATTACTTGAATAACTCGAGGAATCGTTTCAGCCCTAGTGTCAGTGATGTTGTGTGTCTGTTATGTAACATTGTGTAATGTTGTGTAACGCTGTGTATCGTTGTGTCTCCAGATCCAGGGCTCGGCCGATATTTCCATCTCCAGCAGTGACAGCAGCAGTAAACTGACCATCAGCAGCGGGCAGCAGGAACACTGTGGCTGCTACACCATAGAGCTGAGGAACAGCTTCGGCCTCAGACAGGCTGCTCTGAACCTCACCATCGTCGGTAACAGTCCTTTACTTCACCACATCATCAGACGGTAGAAACTCTGGAACCATCAGCTGATGGAGTCACAGCTTCTACCTGGAACGTCTGGTAGATCTGGTGTTCAGCAGCAGATGAAGTTAAATAAAAACATGTAGAAGAAAGAAATATGTAGCGAAATAGAAAGAAATAAGTCCATCTACCTGTCCAACTACATGTCTACATGTCCATCTACCTGTCCAACTACATGTCTACATGTCCATCTACCTGTCTACCTGTCCATCTGCCTGTCCATCTAGCTGTCCATCTACCTGTCTACATGTCCATCTACCTGTCCAACTACATGTCTACATGTCCATCTACCTGTCTACATGTCCATCTGCCTGTCCATCTAGCTGTCCATCTACCTGTCTACATGTCCATCTACCTGTCCAACTACATGTCTACATGTCCATCTACCTGTCTACATGTCCATCTGCCTGTCCATCTAGCTGTCCATCTACCTGTCTACATGTCCATCTACCTGTCCAACTACATGTCTACATGTCCATCTACCTGTCTACATGTCCATCTGCCTGTCCGTCTACCTGTCCATCTACCTGTCCATCTACCTGTCTACATGTCCATCTGCCTGTCCATCTGCCTGTCCATCTGCCTGTCTACCTGTCCATCTACCTGTCTACCTGTCCATCTACCTGTCCATCTACCCATCTACCTGTCTACCTGTCCATCTACCGTCTACCTGTCCATTTACCTGTCTACATGTCCATCTACCTGTCCATCTACCCATCTACCTGTCTACCTGTCCATCTACCTGTCCATCTACCATCTACCTGTCCATCTACCTGTCTACCTGTCCATCTACCTGTCCATCTACCCATCTACCTGTCCATCTACCTGTCTACCTGTCCATCTGCCTGTCTATATGTCCATCTACCTGTCTACCTGTCCATCTACCTGTCCATCTACCTGTCTACCTGTCTACCTGTCCATCTACCTGTCCATCTACCTGTCCATCTACCCGTCTACCTGTCCATTTACCTGTCTACATGTCCATCTACCTGTCCATCTACCTGTCCATCTACCCATCTACCTGTCCATCTACCTGTCTACATGTCCATCTACCTGTCTACCTGTCCATCTACCAGTCCATCTACCTGTCTATATGTTCATCTACCTGTCCATCTACCTGTCTACCTGTCCATCTACTTGTCCATCTACCCATCTACCTGTCCATCTACCTGTCTACCTGTCCATCTGCCCATCTACCTGTCTACCTGTCCATCTACCTGTCCATCTACCCATCTACCTGTCCATCTACCCATCTACATGTCCATCTACCTGTCTACCTGTCCATCTACCTGTCCATCTACCTGTCTATATGTCCATCTACCTGTCTACCTGTCCATCCACCTGTCTACCTGTCTACCCTCCAGATAAACCCGACCCCCCGGCTAAGGTCCCGGCAGCCTCAGACATCCGGCGGTCCAGCCTGACCCTGTCGTGGTACGGTCCGACCTACGATGGGGGCAGCGCCGTCCAGTCGTACCAGCTGGAGATCTGGGACTCTGTGGAGCACCAGTGGAAACACTTGGTGTCCTGTAACAGCACGTCCTACAACGTACAGGTGTGTTCCTGCTCACCTGCAGACGCCCACTGCAGACCCATAGAGGTTTAATGGAGTGTGTTTGTGTCCAGAACCTCCTCCCAGAGCGCCAGTACAAGTTCAGAGTCCGAGCAGAAAACATCTACGGAGTCGGAGAACCGAGCTCCGAGTCGGAGCCGGTGACCGTCGGCCTGGTGGACGATGACGGTGAGCTGGAATCACCTGCACACTGTTTCCCTTACTCTGTCTAAGCCCCGCCCACCCAGTCCACCTGCAGCTGAACCAGAACCATCAAACCCAACCTGCATGAAATGAAACTAGCTCTCAGCTGATTAATGAAGTAAAACCTCTAACTGCTGCTGTTTGGTCTGACAGAGAACCAGGAGGAGGTGGAGGAGGAGGACGACGGTAGGAGACCAGCATCTACAATATCTACACGTCTATACAATATCTAGACAATATCTACACATTATCTACACGACGTCTACACATCATCTACACGTCTATACAACATCTACACAACATCTACACGTCTACACAACATCTATACAATATCTACGCAATAAGGACAACACAATATCTATACATCTAAACAGCATCTATAAAATATCTATACAATATCTACACAATATCTAGACAACATCTAGACAATATCTACACATTATCTACACGACGTCTACACATCGTCTACACATCTACACATCTACACAATATCTATACAATATCTACGCAATAAGGACAACACAATATCTATACATCTAAACAGCATCTATAAAACATCTATACAATATCTATACAATATCTACACAATATCTAGACAACATCTAGACAACATCTACACGTCTATACAAGATCTACACAATATCTACACAATATCTACACGTCTACACAATATCTACACAATGTCTATACAACATCTACACGTCAACACATCTTCACAATATCTACACGTCTACACAACCTCTATACAACATCTACACAATATCTACACATCTATACAACGTCTATACAATATCTGCACGATAAGGACAACACAATATCTATACATCTATACAGCATCTATACATCTATACAATGTCTACACAATATCTACACAATATCTACACATCTATACAACATCTACACAATATCTACACATCTATACAATAGCTACACAATATCTACACGTCTATACAATATCTACACAATATCTACACGTCTACACGATATTTACGTCTATACGTCTACACGTCTATACGTCTACAAGATATCTACACGTCTATACAACATCTACACATCTATACAATGTCTACACAACATCTACACAACATCTTTACATCTACACGTCTATACGTCTACACAACATCTATACAATATCTACACAATATCTACACATCTACACGATATCTCCACACCGTCTATACAACATCTACACGTCTATACGTCTACATGATATCTACACAATGTCTATACGTCTACACAACATCTGTACATCTACACGTCTATACGTCTACACATCTATACAATAACTACACAATATCTACACGTCTACACGATATCTCCACACCGTCTATATAACATCTACACAACGTCTACACGTCTATACAACGTCTACACGATATCTACACGTCTATACATCTACACAACATCTACACATCTGTACATCTACACGTCTATACGTCAACACGATATCTACACGTCTATACGTCTACACAACATCTACACAACATCTGTACATCTACACGTCTATACGTCTACACATCTATACAATATCTACACAACGTCTACATGATATCTACACGTCTATACAACATCTACACAACGTCTATACGTCTAAACGTCTATATGTCTACACGATATCTACACGTCTATACAATGTCTACACGTCTATACGTCTACACGTCTATACAACATCTACACAACGTCTGTACAACATCTACACATCTATACGATGTCTACACAACAGCTACACAACATCTATACGACATCTACACAACGTCTATACAATGTCTACACGGCTACACAATATTTATACAATATCTAGATAATATCTATACAACATCTACACGTCTACACAACGTCTACACGTCTATACGTCTACACAACATCTATACAGCATCTATACAACATCTATACAACATGTATACATCTATACAATCAGCACGTCTACACAACGTCTATACAACATCTATACAACAACTATACAACATCTATACATTATCTACACATCTACACATCTATACATCTATGCAACATTTATACAATCAGCACGTCTACACGTCTATACAACTACATGATATCTACACGTCTATACAACATCTATACAATATCTACACATCTATACATCTTTACAGCATCTATACAGCATCTATACAATATCTATACAATATCTACACAACATCTATACAACATCTATACAACATCTATACAGCATCTATACATCTATACAATATCTATATAATATCTACACATCTATGCAACATCTATCCAACATCTATACAGCATCTATACAATATCGATACAATATCTACACAATAAGGACAACACAACATCTATACAATATCTACACAGCGTCTATACAACATTTACACAACGTCTATACAATATCTATACGTCTATACAACATCTATACAATCAGCACAATATCTACACAATGTCTATACAATATCTATACAACAACTACACAACATCTACAAAATGTTTACACAATGTCTATACAACATCTATACAATCAGCACAACATCTACCAAACATCTATGCGTCTATACATCATCTACACAACACAGCAGCTCATGATGTCATCATGTGACAGGAAAATGTTAGGAGACAAACTTCCACCTGAAATGTTGTTGTGTCAGATAAAGAGACGACAACATGCTACATGACACGTTAAACCTAACATGTGTGTTGTTGTGTCAGACTCGGAGAAGGAGCCGGACTACAGAGACGTGACCATCAGAACAGATGTGAAGGTGAAGGAGCTGTATGACGTGGAGGAGAGGCTGGGAACGTAAGGCTCCGCCCCCTCACCCATCATGCATCTGTGCTCCTCCTGAACACATGCTAAAGCCATGTTGTGTCGCAGGGGGAAGTTCGGTCAGGTCTTCAAGTTGGTGGAGAAGGCCACCAAGAAGATCTGGGCAGGGAAGTTCATCAAGGCGTACTCAGCCAAGGAGAAGGAGAACGTCCGGCAGGAGATCGGCATCATGAACAGCCTCCACCACCCCAAGCTGGTCCAGTGCATCGACGCCTTTGAGGGCAAGTCGGACATCGTCATGGTCCTGGAGATGTAGGTTCACGTTCCTGGAGATGTAGGTTCACCTTCAGATGTAGGTTCACAGTCCTGGAAATGTAGGTTCATGGTCCTGGAGATGTAGGTTCACGTTCCTGGAGATGAGGGTTCATGGTCCTGGAGATGTAGGTTCACGTTCCTGGAGATGTAGGTTCACAGTCCTGGAGATGTAGGTTCACCTTCAGATGTAGGTTCATGGTCCTGGAGATGTAGGGTCATGGTCCTGGAGATGTAGGTTCATGGTCCTGGAGATGTAGGTTCACCTTCAGATGTAGGTTCATGGTCCTGGAGATGTAGGTTCACGTTCCTGGAGATGTAGGTTCACGGTCCTGGAGATGTAGGTTCACCTTCAGATGTAGGTTCATGGTCCTGGAGATGTAGGTTCACCTTCAGATGTAGGTTTATAGTCAGGTGGAGGTTTATAATCAGGTGGAGGTTTATATTCAGGTGGAGGTTTATATTCAGGTGTTTATTCCAGGTGAATCATGAGCTGACCAGAATGGGTGATAAATGAATTCCAGTGGTGATAAAGAACTGCAGCTGATCTGGAATCAGATGTTTGCTTTGTTGGAAAATAATGTTGTCCAACTATGAGAGGAATCTGAGAGCAGCTATTTCCTGTTGGCTAATTTTAGAGCTGAACACAACTTCTACCTCCAGACTGTAGAAATATTCAGCTTTGATTGTGTTTTCACAGAGTTAAACTGCTCGCATCATGCATTCTATATTTACAGGATTTATATCTGTCAAGTGTTTTTTCAACGCTATGGCTTACCACACTTGAAAAGGATGGACTGGACTTGCGATAGGATTTCACTCGTATCTCTTCTTTATTTTGATTTGAGCAGTGAAGAAGGAGGAAGGTGAAAAACCTTTAAAACACAAAAATAAAACAAATATAAATACATATGGTTTCCCCAACTTAGTAAAGTAAGTGTATTTTGCATAAACATAATCATTAATTAAACCCATAATACTCAATCAGGTTTTAAAAAAACATAAATTTATTCCTACATCTTAGAACAATGTTTTAAATTAACAAATTTTTATCTGAATTATTTTTATACAGATTTTACAACCATTAAACAGATTTTACATTGGTATTTTTTAACAATTTTAACAGTTTTTTTTAGCTCTTTGCATTTACCCATGAAATAAAATAAAGCAAAACTCATTTATCTAATGCCATTCATAAACAATTTTCTAAACAAAGGTTTTAGCAAACAATGGACTACTTTTCATCTAATTGTGTAAATAAATATTTTAAGCCAAATAAACAGTAGGTATCCAAAAAACACAAATTGCACCTAGCAGAATTTTTTCCCACACAAATAACAATATTAATTAAAAAACCAGGCAGTACAATTCAAACGTGTTGTCAACAACACAGCCAGGAAGCACTTAAACAGAGTCCAGTGAGACAGATGAGCTTACCAGCAGCCTCTGTTGGTTTCAGTCCTTTTCCCATGCGTTTTTAGTCCGTGGTTTCTTTCTTTGTCCCTGTTTCCTGCTGCTGTTGCTCCGTTCACCAGCCTAAATGACTGGTTCGCTGTTGATACTGCTTGAGTTCCTGGCATGTGCTACTGATTGCCTCAATTGGCTCACCTGCTGAGGCGCGGCATGAAGCAGCGCGCACAGCGTGCACCCACCGACACGTTTGCTCTGCAGTCGGCTGCCATCAGGTGTAGCATGCACAGCCACACCTCCAAGCAGATCGCTGCAACAATATCTATATAACAGGAAGCAGTAAACCTGGTTTATTCTGAGCTCAGAACAGTTTCATAGCGCAGCAGATTGTGGGTTCAGGCAGAAGCAGAAAGCAGATGGGATGTGTAGAGTTCAGTGAGGATTTCCCCTTTGATGATGATGTGGTGCTGATGATGATGATGGTGATGATGATGGTGATGATGATGGTGATGGTGATGATGATGATGGTGATGGTAATGATGGTGATGATGGTGATGGTGATGATGATGATGATGATGATGATGATGATGATGATGGTGATGATGATGGTGATGGTGATGATGATGATGGTGATGATGATGATGATGATGATGATGATGGTGATGATGATGATGATGATGATGATGATGATGATGATGATGATGATGATGATGATGGTGATGTGATGATGATGGTGATGGTGATGGTGATGGTGATGATGATGGTGATGGTGATGATGGTGATGATGATGATGATGATGATGATGATGATGATGATGGTGATGATGATGATGATGGGATGATGGTGGTGGTGGTGGTGATGATGATGATGATGGTGATGATGATGTGATGGTGATGATGATGTGATGGTGATGATGATGATGATGGTGGTGATGATGATGATGATGATGATGGTGATGATGATGATGATGGCGATGATGATGATGGTGATGATGATGGTGATGATGGTGACGATGATGATGATGGTGGTGATTGTGATGATGATGATGGTGATGATGATGATGATGATGGTGATGATGGTGATGATGATGGTAATGATGGTGATGATGGTGATGTGATGATGATGGTGATGATGGTGATGATGATGGTGATGATGATGATGGTGATGATGATGATGATGGTGATGATGATGATGGTGATGATGATGATGATGGTGATGTGATGATGATGGTGATGATGGTGATGATGATGGTGATGATGATGATGGTGATGATGATGATGATGGGATGATGGTGGTGGTGGTGATGATGGTGATGATGGTGGTGATGATGATGATGGTGATGATGATGATGATGATGATGATGATGATGATGATGATGGTGGTGATGATGATGATGGTGATGATGATGATGATGATGATGATGATGATGATGATGATGATGATGATGATGATGATGATGGTGATGATGATGATGATGATGATGATGATGGTGATGATGATGATGATGGTGGTGATGGTGATGATGATGGTAATGATGGTGATGATGGTGATGGTGATGATGATGATGATGATGATGATGGTGATGATGGTGATGATGATGATGATGATGATGATGATGATGATGATGATAATGAAGAAGCATCAGATTTCCTCCAACAGAGCAGCTGTGTCTTTACAGTGAGTTAGTTGGTTGGTCTCCATGTTTCTGAACTTCCACAGTGAGGTCAGTGAGGATTGGACCAATGGTTAGTGAGCTTCCTGCTAAGCCCCGCCCCTTAATTTTCTGTTCCAGTGGAATTGTGTTGCTGTTTCCCACAATGCTGTGGACAGTTTTGACACTATGGTGGACTGTTGGTGTTTACTTTACCTATAGTGCCACCATGTGGCCATCTGGGTCCAGTTTAGTGTTTGTGGTTCACTGCAGCAGTTAGAGCCGTGCAGGTTAATATTATTATTATTATTATTATTATTATTATTATTATTATTATTATTATTATTATTATTATTATTATTATTATTATTATTATTATTATTATTATCAGTTATTTGCTCAGTGGGGTTCTGGGCCTTCAGGGTTGGATCTACAGAGATCCATCGTTCCTTTAACCAGACATCTTTCCTCTATAGCTGTCCTCATGGTGGCGCTGTTGGTACCATATTAGAGAACGTTGTAGACTGTCTGGTGTCTTTATTCTATGTAGTTTTGGTAAAATGGACCAGAAAGGATGATGGTTACCGTAGTAACAGGAAGGGTTTAATGCTTTTATTAACCACGGACCAGCAGCAGCCATTCTGATTGGTTTATTTCTACAGGCTCCTCTGATTGGTTTATTTCTACAGGCTCCTCTGATTGGTTTAATTCTGTAGGCTCTTCTGATTGGTTTAATCCTACAGGCGCCTCTGATTAGTTTGATTCTACAGGCTCCTCTGATTGGTTTAATTCTACAGGCTCCTCTGATTAGTGTAATTCTGTAGACTCCTCTGATTGGTTTAATTCTGTAGGCTCCTCTGATTGGTTTAATTCTACAGGCTCCTCTGATTGGTTTAATTCTACAGGCTCCTCTGATTGGTTTAATTCTGTAGGCTCCACTGATTGGTTTAATTCTACAGGCTCCTCTGATTGGTTTAATTCTACAGGCTCCTCTGATTGGGTTAATTCTATGGGCTCCTCTGATTGGTTTAATTCTGATTGGGTTAAATCTGATTGGTTTATTTCTACAGGCTCCTCTGATTGGTTTATTCCTGTAGGCTCTTCTGTTTGGTTTAATTCTACATGCTCCTCTGATTGGTTTTATCCTGTAGGCTCGTCTGATTGGTTTAATTCTACAAGCTCTTCTGATTGGTTCATTCCTGTAGGCTCTTCTGATTGGTTTGTTTCTACAGGCTCCTCTGATTGGTTTTACTCTGATTGGTTTAAATCTACAGGTTCTTCTGATTGGTTTACTTCTGATTGGTTTAATTCTGTCTGCTCTTCTGATTGGTTTATTCCTGTAGGCTCTTCTGATTGATTTAATTCTGATTGGTTTAATTCTGATTGGTTTAATTCTACAGGCTCTTCTGATTGGTTTAATTCTACAGGCACCTCTGATTGGTTTAATCCTGTAGGCTCGTCTGATTGGTTTAATTCTACAGGCTCTTCTGATTGCTTTAATTCTACAGGCTCCTCTGATTGGTTTATTCCTGTAGGCTCCTCTGATTGGTTTAATCCTGTAGTCTTCTCTGATTGGTTTTTTCCTGTAGGCTCCTCTGATTGGTTTAATCCTGTAGGCTCCTCTGATTGGTTTATTCCTGTAGGCTCCTCTGATTGGTTTAATCCTGTAGGCTCCTCTGATTGGTTTATTCCTGCAGGATCTCAGGTGGAGAGCTGTTTGAGCGGATCATCGATGAGGACTTTGAGCTGACGGAGCGGGAGGTGATCAAATACATGCTGCAGATCATCGATGGAGTTAGCTTCATCCACAAACAGGGCATCGTCCACCTGGACCTCAAACCGGAGAACATCATGTGTGTCAACAAGAACGGCAGCAAGATCAAACTCATCGACTTCGGCCTCGCAAGACGACTAGGTGTCCATCCGATCAGACCGATGAACCGCTGTGGACCAGAAGCTGACCCAGTTCTCAACTAACCTGTCCTCTGTGTCCTCCACAGAAAACGCAGGAACCCTGAAGGTTCTGTTTGGAACTCCAGAGTTTGTAGCTCCAGAGGTGATCAACTACGAAGCCATCAGTTACCCTACAGACATGTGGAGTATAGGAGTCATCTGTTACATACTGTGAGTACTCAGTGTACTGTTATATACTGCTAGTACTCAGAGCACTGTTATACACTGTGAGTACTCAGAGTACTGTTATATACTGCTAGTACTCAGAGTACTGTTATATACTGCTAGTACTCAGAGCACTGTTATACACTGTGAGTACTCAGAGTACTGTTATATACTGCTAGTACTCAGAGTACTGTTATACACTGCTAGTACTCAGAGCACTGCTATACACTGTACTTAGTGTACTGTTATATACGGCTAGTACTCAGTGTACTGTTATAAACTGCTAGTACTCAGAGTACTGTTATATATACTGCTAGTACTCAGAGTACTGTTATATACTGTTAGTACTCAGTGTATTGTTAAATACTGCTAGTAGTCAGTGTACTGTTAAATACTGTGAGTACTCAGTGTACTGTTATATACTGCTAGTGCTCAGTGTACTGTTATATACTGCTAGTACTCAGAGCACTGTTATATACTGTGAGTACTCAGAGTACTGTTATATACCGTGAGTACTCAGAGTACTGTTATATACTGCTAGTACTCAGAGTACTGTTATACACTGTGAGTACTCAGTGTACTGTTATATACTGTGAGTACTCAGTGTACTGTTATATACTGCTAGTACTAAGAGTACTGTTATATACTGCTAGTACTCAGAAAATTGTTATATACTGCTAGTACTCAGAGTACTGTTATATACTGTGAGTACTCAGAGTACTGTTATATACTGCTAGTACTCAGAGTACTGTTATATACTGCTAGTACTCAGAGCACTGCTATACACTGTACTTAGTGTACTGTTATATACGGCTAGTACTCAGTGTACTGTTATAAACTGCTAGTACTCAGAGTACTGTTATATATACTGCTAGTACTCAGAGTACTGTTATATACTGTTAGTACTCAGTGTATTGTTAAATACTACTAGTACTCAGTGTACTGTTAAATACTGTGAGTACTCAGTGTACTGTTATATACTGCTAGTGCTCAGTGTACTGTTATATACTGCTAGTACTCAGAGTACTGTTATACACTGTGAGTACTCAGTGTACTGTTATATACTGTGAGTACTCAGTGTACTGTTATATACTGTGAGTACTCAGTGTACTGTTATATACTGCTAGTACTCGGAGTACTGTTATATACTGCTAGTACTCAGGATACTGTTATATACTGCTAGTACTCAAAGTACTGTTATATACTGTTAGTACTCAGTGTACTGTTATATACTGCTATTACTCAGAGCACTGTTATATACTGCTAGTACTCAGAGTACTGTTATATACTGCTAGTACTCAGAGTACTGTTATATATACTGCTAGTACTCAGAGTACTGTTATATACTGTTAGTACTCAGTGTATTGTTAAATACTGCTAGTACTCAGTGTACTGTTAAATACTGTGAGTACTCAGTGTACTGTTATATACTGCTAGTACTCAGCGTACTGTTATATACTGCTAGTGCTCAGTGTACTGTTATATACTGCTAGTACTCAGAGCACTGTTATACACTGCTAGTACTCAGAGTACTGTTATATACTGCTAGTACTCAGAGTACTGGTATATACTGCTAGTACTCAGTGTACTCTTATTTACTGGTAGTACTCAGTGTACTGTTGAATACTGTGAGTACTCGGAGTACTGTTAGATACTGCTAGTACTTAGTGTACTGTTATATCCTGTGATTACTCAGTGTACTGTTATATACTATTAGTACTCAGACCACTGTTATATACTGAGTACTCAGTGTACTGTTATATACTGCTAGTACTCAGAGTACTGTTATATACTGTGAGTACTCAGTGTACTGTTATATACTGTGAGTACTCAGTGTACTGTTATATACTGCTAGTACTCGGACTACTGTTATATACTGCTAGTACTCAGAATACTGTTATATACTGCTAATACTCAGAGTACTGTTATATACTGTTAGTACTCAGTGTACTGTTATATACTGTGAGTTCTCACTGTACTGTTAAATACTGCTGGTACTCAGTTTACTGTTATATCCTGTGAGTACTCAGTGTACTGTTAAATACTGCTAGTACTAAGTGTACTGTTATATACTGTGAGTACTCAATGTACTGTTAATTACTGCTAGTACTCAGTTTACTGTTATATCCTGTGAGTACTCAGTGTACTGTTAATTACTGCTAGTACTCAGTGTACTGTCCTGTACAGTGTTCACCTGGTTCAGTTTGGCTTATTATTTATTTATGGGTTCTGTTGGGTTCACTGCGGGTTCTGTTGGGTTTATTATTTATTTATGGGCTCTGTTGGGTTCACTGTGGGTTCTGTTGGGTTTATTATTTATAGGTTCTGTTGGGTTCTTTTGGGTTCATTATGGGTTCTGCTGGGTCCACTGTGGGTTCTGTTGGGTTTATTGTTTATTTATGGATTCTGCTGGGTTTATTATTTATTTATGGGTTCTGTTGGGTTCATTATGGGTTCTGTTGGGTTCACTGTGGCTTCTGTTGGGTTCACTGTGGGTTCTGTTAGGTTCCCTGTGGGTTCTGTTGGGTTTATCATTTATTTATAGGTTCTGTTAGGTTCCTTGTGGGTTCTGCTGAGCTTCCTGTGGGTTCTGCTGGGTTCACTGTGGGTTCTGTTAGGTTCCCTGTGGGTTCTGCTGGGTTCACTGTGGGTTCTGTTAGGTTCCCTGTGGGTTCTGTTAGGTTCACTGTGGGTTCTGTTGAGTTCACTGTGGGTTCTGTTGGGTTCCCTGTGCTTTCTGTTGGGTTTATTATTTATTTATGGGTTCTGTTAGGTTCCTTGTGGGTTCTGCTGAGTTTCCTGTGGGTTCTGCTGGGTTCACTGTGGGTTCTGTTAGGTTCCCTGTGGGTTCTGTTAGGTTCCCTGTGGGTTCTGCTGGGTTCCCTGTTGGGGTCTGCTGGTTCCCTGTGGGCTCTGCTGGGTTCACTGTGGGTTCTGTTAGGTTCCCTGTGGGTTCTGCTGGGTTCACTGTGGGTTCTGTTAGATTCCCTGTGGGCTCTGCTGGGTTCACTGTGGGTTCTGTTAGGTTCCCTGTGGGTTCTGTTGGGTTCCCTGTGGGTTCTGCTGGGTTCACTGTGGGTTCTGTTAGGTTCCCTGTGGGTTCTGCTGGGTTCACTGTGGGTTCTGCTGGGTTCACTGTGGGTTCTGTTGGTCCTCAGGCTGAGCGGTCTGTCTCCTTTCATGGGAGATAACGATAACGAGACGCTGTCCAACGTCACCTCAGCTACCTGGGACTTTGAGGACGAGGCCTTCGATGAGATCTCTGATACGGCCAAAGACTTCATCACCAACCTGCTGAAGAAAGACATGAAGTAAGGTTCTTTCCAGATGCAGTAGAAGCTGTGATTCTCTCAGAACATTGTGTCTGTCAGAGCTTAAAATGTTACTGATGACTCCTCAGGGCCAGACTCACCTGTGCTCAGTGTTTTGAACACACCTGGCTGAAGCAGGATACCAACACCATGAAGGCCAAGAAGCTCTCCAAGGAGAGGATGAAGAAGTACATCCTGAGGAGGAAGTGGCAGGTAAACAACAACACACAAAAAGGGTGGACAGAACACAGTAAACCAGTGAATACCAACACTGGTATCAGCATCTGACTGGTTCTGACTAGTTCTGATTTGTTCTGACTGGTACTGACTGGTCCTGACTGGTTCTTCTTCTGTGGCAGAAAACGGGTCACGCTGTTCGGGCCATCGGCAGACTGTCGTCCATGGCCATGATGGCCGGAGTCAGCGCCAAGAAGGGATCGCCCACTGAAGGTACGAAACCACATTGGGAACAAGGAGAACACTTCTGTCTGGCAGATTCATTTTAACCCCCTCAGAACCATTGATGTTTGTTGTTGGGAACTGTGTTAGACGTCGGACAAAAACAACCTCAAAGAGACACAAAACAACCTCAAAGAGACAAAAACAACAACAAAGAGACACAAAACAACCACAAACAAAGCACTATTTAGGGCTGTTTATTGTCTTCGAGGTTGTTTAGTGTCTCTGAGGCTGTATTGTGTCTCCTTCAGGTCCTCATGGTTCTGTGTTCAGTGACTCGTCTGTCCATGAAGAAGAAGAGACGTCCTGCTGAAGGTTATGTTGTTTTGTGTGTGTTCAGAGGACAACCAGTTCCTGGAGTGTCTGGAGTACGAGCAGAAGACGGAGAGCAAACCGACCTTCAGCTCCGTCATCAAGGACGTGGAGGTGGTGGAGGGCAGCGCTGCTCGCTTCGACTGCAAGATAGAAGGTTCTAAATGTTTACTGATCCTCATCATTCCTCATGTTCTACATTATGTGGAGTAAACTGAACAAGGACCAGATTGCTGTCAGACAGATTAGTCCTCCATGTGTAGATAAGACAGGATGTTGTGTTGTAGAAGAGGTTTGACTGAAGCTGAGCTGCTGTTGCTGCAGGTTACCCCGACCCAGAGGTGGTCTGGTACAAAGACGACCATCCCATCAAAGAGACACGACATTTCCAGATCGACTACGACGAGGAAGGAAACTGCAGTCTGGTCATTTCAGAGGTTAGAGGACACCTTCAGGACATGTTGTTCAGGTTCCATAGAGCTGCAGGGAAAATAAACCACAGGAAGATTAAACAGCTCAACTAATAAATGTTGCAGAGGAAAGAAAGAACTGCTGCTGAAGGAATCTACTCACTCAGCTGATCTCACATCTGCTTTGTTATTATTATTATTGTTATTATTATTATTATTATTATTATTATTATTATTATTATTGTTATTATTATTATTATTATTGTTATTGTTATTATTGTTACTATTAATAATTATCAGCTGATCTCACATCTGCTTTATTATTATTATTTTTATTATTATTATTAATAATAATAATAATAATAATAATAATAATAATCTTCAGCTGATCTCACATCTGCTTTATTATTATTATTATTATTATTATTATTATTATTATTATTATTATTATTATTATTATTATTATTATTATTAATAATAATAATAATAATAATAAGAAGAAGAACAACAATAATAATAATAATAATAATAATAATCTTCAGCTGATCTCACATCTGCTTTATTATTATTAATTATCAGCTGGTCCTGGTATAATTTCTGATGGATAAGTCCCAAAAATTTCATCCATATCCGTTAGTCCATTTCTGAGTTATGTTGCAAACAGACAGATGGACGGACAGAAAGACGGACAGACAGACAAACAGACGGAAGGACAGACAGACAGACAGACAGATGGACGGATGGATGGACGAACAGACAGACAGATGGACAGAAAGACGGACAGACAGACGGACGGACGGATAGATAGACAGACGGTAGGACAGATAGACAGACAGACAGACAGATGGACAGACAGACGGATGGATGGATGGACGAACAGAAAGACGGACAGACAGACAGATGGACAGACAGACAGACAGATGGACGGATGGATGGACGAACAGACAGACAGATGGACAGAAAGACGGACAGACAGACGGACGGACGGATAGATAGACAGACGGTAGGACAGATAGACAGACAGACAGACAGATGGACAGACAGACGGATGGATGGATGGACGAACAGAAAGACGGACAGACAGACAGATGGACGGACGGACAGACGGACGGACGGATGGACAGACGGACGGAAAGAAAGAAAACTGGAGGTTGTGTGGAGAAACAACAGGATTGTTCAACTGGACTTGGCTCTTGAAGACGTACCAAATCTCATGCAAGACGAGTGGTGGAATGTCTTCCAGAACCTACAGGAGAAGTCCAGAGAAGTCCAAATGGACTTCTCTGGACTTCTCTTGTAGGTTCTTGAAGATGTTCTTGTGGTCCTTGTGTCATTTCTGACCTTCCTTGAAAAGTTCATCCAAATCCGTTAGTCCGTTTTAGAGTAATGTTGCTGATAGATGGACAGAAAGACGGAATGACAAACCAACATGTAGACAGGACCTTACTTCCTGCTGAGGAACAGGTAGAAGCTTCAGGTGTCCAGTTGATGTCTCCTCTCAGGTTTCAGATGAACAGGTAGAAGCTTCAGGTGTCCAGCTGATGTCTCCTCTCAGGTTTCAGGTGATGATGATGCCAAGTACACGGTGAAGGCGGTGAACAGTCTGGGGGAGGCGACCTGCACCGCTGAGCTGCTGGTGGAGGTGATGGCTGGAGAGGAGGAGGAGGAGGAGGAGGAGGAGGAGGAGGAGGAGGAGGAGGAGGAGGAGGAGGAGGAGGAGGAGGAGTGAAGCACAGGCTGGACTCCCACAAGAGGAGGAGTTAGCACCTCCACAACCAGCAGGGATTGGAGGAGCAGGGGGATGGAGTTTAACACACCTGTTGAGGTGGAACGTTTATCTGAAACATTAAAGATCCACGAAGGATTCAGATTCAAACTAAATCATCCGTATTAGTTTATATTCTCCCAGATCAGTCAGCCTCATTTACACCAAGACAACACTAAACCAGGAGTCAGTCTGTAGTTTCCCTGTGTCTTAAACTCCGCCCACCCAACACCTGGACAAAGAAGCTCAGCTCCCTAGGTGAGCTTCTGTGGGTTTCACCTTAGACTTTCTATCATTGATTTCTGTTAGAGAAACAGGACATCTGGGATCTTCTGTCTGTTAGAAGATCTTCTGTCCAGTAGAAGGTCTTCTGTCCGGTAGAAGATCTGTCCGGTAGAAGATCTTCTGTCCAGTAGAAGGTCTTCTGTCCAGTACAAGATCTTCTCAGTGGGTAGTTCCACCTCCAGAGTTTAGTTTCAAACATGAAGAACTTCAGAGGTTCAGAACATCTCAGTGTTTCTGCTCAGAGAACATGAGGAAAAGTCTGGATGAAGGTTTTCAGCAGCAGCTCCCAGAATCCTTCCCCAGAGGATCATGGGAGTTGTAGTTCATTAACGGTAGATGATGACAAACAGCAGTTACAACGGAGAAATGCTGGTGGACGGAGGACAACGTCTAGAGGAACCAGAACTTTGTGCTGACGCTGACCTACTTCCTGTGGGAGTCACTGAGGAAGACTATGGTACGATGAAGGTGGAGCTGAGCAGAGCCATATGTTGAGTTAAGTCAATGTGACTCATGAGGTAGATAGTTTAGGTGGAGCTCACACGGCTAGTTAGCTTAGCGGCTGTTATTAGCATGCTAGCAGGCTCAGGAGTGAATTAATGAGCCATTTGGTTCATCTGAAAACATTCAATTTGATCACCTACATGTGTTCTACCAACAGAAACTGATCCATTGGCTGCAGCGCTAAAGATACGTAAAGTTCCAGCTAGTTCATGTTAGCTAATTAGCTTTAACATTGACTAGCCAGTTCCAGCTATTTCCTGTTAGCCAATTAGCAGCAGAGGTTTGGGCTGTAGGAGAGAATGGCTAACAAGCTAACAGTTAACAAGCTGTTCTCTCCTACAGCCCAAACCTCTGCTGCTCATTAGCCAACATTAACTAGCCAGTGCCAGCTAGCTAATGTTGGTTAATTAGCTTTAACATTATCTACCTAGTTCCTGCTAGTTCATGTTGGCTAATTAGCTTTAACATTAACTAGCCAGTTCCTGTTAGCTAATTAGCTTTAACATTGACTAGCCAGTTCCAGCTAGTTCCTGTTAGCTAATTAGCTTTGACATTAACTAGCCAGTTCCAGCTAGTTCCTGTTAGCTAAAGAGCAGCAGAGGATTGGCTGTAGGTAGTGATGGTCCTCTGATACCCGAGGCTCCGACTTATGTGCGATAGCTCCTGAAGCTAATGTGTGGAACCACTGTGCACAGGCATGGTTTGGTCACGTGACCTGTGACGTTTGACTCACTTAGGTGAATGAATCAATGAATCACCTGAACCCAAAACATACTTTACCAACATCCATGATATGGTCTGTGTTTGCTCCCTGTGGAGATTTCAGGAACGTTCTCCAGTTTAGTCCTGATTTCGCCAAACTAAAATGCAGTCTTTGAAGTCAAAGTTTTACTCAACAAGGAATCAACCTGCAGAGAACCCAGTCTGAACTAGTGACTACAAAGAAACAGCTTTTATACAGAAACAAGTTACAGCGGTGTTACCAGTTTATTATCAGTTTATGGTCAGTTTATGATCAGTTGATTATCAGCCAGCTTCATATATTTTCATGGCCAAAGTTAATCATGGAAACTTTCTGAGTTCTTTAGGTTATATGAGTTCCCAGTCACACAGTTCTACAGTAGTTTGACATCATAAAGAACATTTAATCAGAACATTATGATAATTTATAACAGAAAATTACATCAGTGTGTATTTATAGAACATCTCACCGTTTAGATGTTTCATAACTCCAGATTATAAATAAAGAGTCTCCAGGGTTACAGACAGAATGCCAGATCAGAAACATGCTCTCAAATAATAATTATAATATTTATTATTATTATTATTATTATTATTATTATTATTATTATTATTATTATTATTATTATTATTATTATTATTATTATGGTATCCACTAGAACCCATACAGTCATCTAGTTGGCCAATCACATCCATAATAGTCCATGAACGAATCAGCATGTCTGGACAGCCCTTCCTGTTGCTGACCACTAGATGTCCTCCTGTCTGGATCCTCCATCAACTTCACTAATAAGCCAACAGTAGCCGCTAACAGCAGCTAGCCGGTCACGTTGAATCCTATTGGTGTGTCGCTGTGATGTCAGACTGACCCCCCTCAGAGGGATTGTGGGTAATGAAGTGCCTTCTCTGTGACTATGTGGCTCAGATGGCCTGTACACGATGAGAACCTTTTCTGTTTGAGCACATTTCTTTGTTTTTCACTCCTAACCTGAACGTCACTTGGCCTTAAACTTTATTAACTTTAATCTTTAATGTCGGCACACTGAGGGACGTTAGTTTTAAACTTTATTAACTTTAATCCTTTAATGTCGGCACGCTGAGGGACGTTGGCCTTTAACAGCAGCAGAGCAAACATTCTTTCCTTTAGTCTTTATTCTGACTGTAATGAATTAAACTCCGTAATCAGAGCTCTGACAGGAAAACAAACATTTGATCACATGTTCTTCTCTAAAACAGAACATTTGTGTCTTTATTTATAGGAAGGTGCCTTGAATTCAGAGATGATGCCTTTAAAGTACGCTTCTAAAGCTTTGTGTTCTGATTAGATTTATATTGAATAAAGTCATAAATAAAAGAATGTGCAGATATTAAATCACATTAACTCCACAGGAAGCCTTTGGGTTCTGCTGCGGGTTCGTCCCTCAGTGTGTCCAGATGTTTGGTTTCCACATTCCAGCTGTTTGGTTTGATTTAAAGGAGCGTTTTAACCTCACCGTGTGTTTGTGTGATTGATGTTTCTGTTTTATTTAAAGCACAGACTCAGTATCCTGTTGTTCACAGCTATAAACCGTCACTCCTGCGTTCTGATAGATGTCTGTAGAGGATGTTCCTGTCGTTTTATATATCACTTTGATGAACTTCATGTACCAGACACAAGACTGAAGTTACACAAAACTAATAAATTTATATCACAAACAGCCACTGTGTTGATTCATTTAATTTAATAAAACACGACTTTAACTGTCGATTTATTTAATTTAATAAAACACGACTTTAACTGTTGATTTATTTAATTTAATAAAACACGACTTTAACTGTTGATTTATTTAATTTAATAAAACACGGCTTTAACCGCTGATTGGTTTTAAATGATTAAAAATGGCTCCTCAGAGTGAATGTTTCCTGCTTTCTTTCCTCAGACAGTTCACTTTATGAACCAAACAGCTGATCAGTGAACAGAGAAACCAGCAGCAGATAGTTTGAGGTGATCAATCCCACATCAGATGTTCTGGACGTGTTCTACTGCAGCAGAACCAGAGCAGAAGATTAGATCAACTTTACTGATCCCACAGAGGGGAACGTTCACTGTTACAGCAGCTCCAAAAGAGAAATATGAACTCAGTACAAGAATAAATAAGAAGAAAACACAACATTGCAGAGAAACATTTTATACAGATGATGATTTATTTATAGAAGACTACAGACTGTATACTGAGGATGAGGTTCTATCAGGTATTGGTCATCAGTAGGAATGTCAGAGGAAGAAGAGCAGCAGGAAACAGGTTAAAGCATTTATAGAAAGTCTGATTGGTTCTGTGTGTAAACGATGGTGTTCCTCAGGGTTCTGCAGTAGAACTTCTGCGTTCGACCTGAAACATTCTGCATCAGAAGGTAAACATGATCGATGTTCTCATCCTGCATCCTGATTATTATCAGAACTACAAATGATTAGTGGGTTCCAATAATCAGATCAACCTGATTGATCAGCATCTTTAAGCTCAAATAAATAAAGTTTTCTCTGATTCAAAATTCAACATGGAGACAAACTCAGCAGAATCAATCAATCAATCAATCAATCAATCAATCAATTAATCAATCAATCAATCAACCAATCAGTCAATCAGTCAATCAACCAATCAATCAGTCAATCAATCAATCCATCCTTCTCTCTCTGGGTGTATTCTGCTGTGGGTCCGCAGGAGGCGCTCTTTGTTTTCAGGCTCATACGAATAGACCGGATGCACCCTCTGCGCATGCTCAGCAGCTGTCGGTGGCGTGACAGTGATCCTCGCATCCTGTTGTTGTTGTTTGTTTTTGTTGTTTCGGTCTCCGGTTAGAACGATGGCCGGCACCGCGCTGAAGAGACTCATGGCCGAGTACAAACGTAAGTAATCCGCCCGCAGCCGCCCGAACACCCGGAGCTAGCGGCCAAGCTAACGGCTCCGCTGCTGCACCGCAGTCCGTTACCGAACCCTCCAGTTAAAGATTCCTCCCTCACCGGAGAGCCGCATAGAGAGCTCCGTTACCGAACCCTCCGGTTAAAGGTTCCTCCCTCACCGGAGAGCGGCGGATTACCGGCAGCACACCGACATGTGTGATGAACTTAGAACCTGGTCGTTAATTCATAAATATTAACAGGAGACAGCTAGCAGCTAACAGTTCAATCATGGACAGTTAGCTGTTAGCTCCAGTTAAACTAAACTAACAGTTAGTGGAAGGTTCTGTACCGGAAGTTAGCTTAGACTGTTAGCCTAGAGAGTTAGCCTAGAGAGTTACTTTAGACAACTAGGTTTGAGAGTTAACTTGTACAGTTAGCTCAGACAGTTACCTTAGAGAGTTAGCATATACAGTTAGCTTTGACAGTTAACTTAGCGTAGTTTTCTTGGTGAGTGATTATTGATGAGCCTGAGCTGTGAAGGTGATTAATGTGATTACTGTGTTCCAGAACTCACCCTGAACCCACCTGAAGGCATCGTGGCAGGTAAGACTCACCTCGTCAGTAGGTTGTTGATCAGTAACAGGTTATTGATCAGGTTCTGTTTGTTCTGCAGGTCCGGCCAACGAGGAGAACTTCTTTGAGTGGGAGGCCCTGATCATGTAAGTGATGACTCATCAGCCATGTTTGTTTACCTGTTTACATGCTTACTGTTGTCCTCTTTACTGTTCACTGTTTACCTGTTGACGTGTTTCCAGTAGAACCCAGCAGGCTGCAGTCCCATCCTTTAGTTTTATAGATGTACCTGACATTAAGAGGTTACATCTCCTTAGAACGTTTCTTTAGATGTTAAATGAACCGTCCAGCAGCTTTAATAATCAATAATACAGCAGCTGATGAACCACCGTCATCCAGAACCTCGTCCACTCTTCATCCAACTAGAACTCTACGTTCTCCAGTGTTCCTGGAACTGAATGATCCATCAGGTTCACTGTGGGTTCTGCTGTGATGTTTCACTGAGACCAGCAGGAGGTGCTGCTCAGCAGAGAGGAAACTGCACGTTCCCAGAGTCTCTCGTTCCTCTGCAGAGGTTCTTGAGGTTCTTCTGCTATCACTGGTTTTAACTGAACTCCTAAATGTTCCGATTATTATCAGATCCATCAATTTCCTTAATTCTGCATCAGCTGACACGTTTACGGACGGTCCCTAAACACCTCAGTCTGAGCTGTGATGTCACGTTTACCTGGCAGCAGGTGAGTGTGAGCCTCTGGAAGCAGCAGGTGTGAGGTTCTTGTTCTGTGGTAAGGCGTTTAAATGCCAGTCAGAGCTGGTGTTTCTGAGGCGTCAGTGAAGGCAGCATCCTGACTCCCCTCCATTAGCAGCTGCTGTTGTTCTGCTGCCCTCTAATAAACCTGCAGTCCTCCAACCACTTACCTGCATGACATCACCACCACACACCTGTCATTACCTGCTGAGGCGCTACCTGGACGTTCCTCTCCTGATTCTCTGCTGTTCTCCAGCTGTTGGTCTGCTGGAGTCCATCGGCTGATCACAGCTCAATAATCAATACTTACTGACAGAACAGCAGTCCAGGTTAGAACCCAAACAGTCTGGGGTTCTACTGGGTCTCTGTCTGGTTCTGTCTGTCATGGTTCTGTCTGGGGTTCTACTGGGGTTCTGTCTTTTTCTAGTCGTGTTGTGTATTTTCAGTTGTTCAGTGAATCTGGAACATTAAACATTTTGTTCCAACAGACCGTCCAGAGTTTATTGAGAACGTCTGTTTATGGAACATCTGATAGAACTCTGTTATCGGATCATCAGACAGCAGCTGATTTGTCGGCAGATAACCAATCAGAGAGCATTTAGTGATGGAGCAGATATTCAAATGGTTCTACTGGGTTCTACCAGCTCCCCTCTACTGCTGGTTCTAATGGGTTCTTTCAGCTCAATCTACTGCTGGTTCTTCAGTCTATGGAACATTTCACATCAGTTTTAGAACCAGTTGTGAGACTTCCTGGAGGAACTCTGGATTATCAGCTAGAACGTCTCCAAGAATCCCTACAGTTAAGAAAAGTAGAACCTCTCCACTGACCTGTAGAACCTCCCCACTAACCTATAGAACCTCCCCACTGATCTGTAGAACCTCCCACTGACCTGTAGAACCTCCCACTGACCTGTAGAACCTCCCCACTAACCTATAGAACCTCCTCACTGATCTGTAGAACCTCCCACTGACCTGTAGAACCTCCCACTGACCTGTAGAACCTGCTCACTGACCTGTAGAACCTCCCACTGACCTGTAGAACCTCCCACTGACCTGTAGAACCTCCCCACTAACCTATAGAACCTCCCCACTGATCTGTAGAACCTCCCACTGACCTGTAGAACCTCCCACTGACCTGTAGAACCTCCCCACTAACCTATAGAACCTCCCCACTTATCTGTAGAACCTCCCACTGACCTGTAGAACCTCCCACTGACCTGTAGAACCTGCTCACTGACCTGTAGAACCTCAGAGGACAGAAGAACCAGCAGATCTGAGGAACGTATAATGTAGCAAGATGTTCTCCAGGTGCATGCAGGTGTTATCACAACAGGAACTTCCTGTTTGGAGAACAGATCATGGAGGAGATAAAATCCTTTAGAACAGGTCAGAACATGGAACACGTATGTTCAGGAGAACATCCCAACAGAAACCTACTGAGAACCAAGAGGAACCAGAATAAGTAGAACTTCATTGTTAGGTTCTACGGAGACCTTTGGAAATACACACAAATACACACTAAAACTTTACTTGTTGTTTACAGTAGTTGTGTTGTTGTTTACTGTTGTTTGCAGTTGTGTTGTTTACAGTAGATGTGTTTTTGTTTACTGTTGTGTTGTTGCTTATTGTTGTTTACTGTTGTGTTGTTGTTTACTGTTGTGTTGTTGTTTACGGTCATTTACTGTTGTGTTGTTGTTTACTGTTGTGTTGTTGTTTACTGTTGTTGTTGTGTTCCAGGGGTCCCCAGGACACGTGTTTTGAAGGCGGGGTGTTTCCTGCCGTCCTCAGCTTCCCCTCTGATTATCCTCTCAGTCCTCCTAAGATGAGGTTCACCTGCGACATGTTCCACCCCAACAGTAAGTAGAACCAGAACCTCAGTCTGGACCAGATTAGAACCAGAACCTCAGTCTAGACCAGAGCAGAACCAGAACCTCAGTCAGTCTGGAGGTCTGGACAAGAGGAGAAGCTTCTAGAGACCAACGATTGACTCCTAATGTCTCGCTGTGAGACGTCTCGAGGTTCCTCTCCAGATGTTTCTCCTGCTGAATGTATTTATTGATCAGAGGTGTGATGGTCGTCCTGCTGATAAATAATGCATTCGTGAGATCTCTGTAGAGACTCTGTCTCCATCATCTGTATAAATAAAGGTTTCATTTAAAACATCTAACTTTGTTACTAAGCTTTTATCCAATCAGAAGTGGAACTATGGACCCAGCTGTTTAGGAACTTCTACTAAGTGAGAGTAAAAACAAACAGATCAGAGAACTAAAGTCATTAAATCAGTTTAAATCCAGTCAGAGCGTTTTATTTTGAAAGTCTCTTCCTGTGTTCTGCTGATGTCATCGTTCCAGCATGCTGTAATTAGAGCTGATTAGTGGGCTGCAGCCGTGATGTCACAGCAGGCAGACGGTCTGAGCACGCTCAGTGCTGATTAGAGGACGCAGCCCAACCATCATCACCACCTTTATCTTCATCACCACCTTCTTGTTCACCACCTTCATCTTCATCATCTTCA
Organism: Amphiprion clarkii; assembly: GCA_027123335.1. NCBI lineage: Eukaryota > Metazoa > Chordata > Actinopteri > Pomacentridae > Amphiprion > Amphiprion clarkii. Next base: position 8,796,063 of record CM049576.1, read on the forward strand.
TCACCACCAGCATGAACCTGAGCTGAACCTGCTACTGTAGCGTCTGAACCCCCATCAGCACCTGCAGCTGAAAACACACCTGGTAGTACAATAGTACACGCCTGCTGGAAAATACTGCAGTACTCTGATAGTGCAGAATAAACCTGAAGAACCAAACTGACGTTTTGAACAGCTGCTTCAAGATCCGTTCTGTGGTTCTTCTGCGGTTCTCTTCAGTCTTAAGTTCTGTGGTTCTCCTCAGTCTAAAGTTGTGTGATTCTGCTTTGGTTCTCCTCAGTCTACCCAGACGGTCGGGTCTGCATCTCCATCCTTCATGCTCCTGGAGATGACCCCATGGGTTATGAGAGCAGCGCAGAGAGATGGAGTCCAGTCCAGAGTGTGGAGAAGATCCTGCTGTCTGTGGTCAGCATGCTGGCAGGTACAGAACACGCCTAGAACATGCTTAGAACACACTACGAGTCAACGGCTGTCAGTATGTGAAAATGATTCACAAATACTAACTTCTCTTGTCCTAATCCTCCTCCTGGTGGCGGTTTTCCTGGTCATCCTGGTTCTCCTGGTCCTCATGGTTCTCCTTCTGGTCCTCCTGATCCTGCTGTAGAACCTAACGATGAGAGTGGAGCTAACGTGGATGCGTCTAAGATGTGGCGTGAGGACAGAGAACAGTTCTACAGACTGGCTCAGAAGATCGTACGCAAGTCTCTGGGCCTGTAGTGATGATGTCATCATGATGATGATGTCAGACTGCTGCGTGTACACAGACTCATCACCATGGAAACCAGCGACACGCACCTCTCACGGACCAATGAACCGACGAACGGCTGGGAGCCAGTCACATCACTGGAACCAGTTGGCTGGGGTCGTGTGATCATCGTGACATCATCACCTGCAGAGTTTCAGTCCGACGGCAGCAAACATGCAGACGTTCTACATGTTCTAGACGTTCTACACGTTCTAGATGTTCTAGACGTTCTAGATGTTCTACATGTTCTAGACGTTCTACATGTTCTAGACGTTCTAGATGTTCTAGACGTTCTAGATGTTCTACATGTTCTAGATGTTCTACACGTTCTAGACTGTTCTAGACGTTCTAGATGTTCTACATGTTCTAGACGTTCTACATGTTCTAGATGTTCTACACGTTCTACATGTTCTAGACGTTCTACACGTTCTAGATGTTCTAGATGTTCTAGACGTTCTAGATGTTCTACATGTTCTAGACGTTCTACATGTTCTAGACGTTCTAGATGTTCTAGACGTTCTAGATGTTCTACATGTTCTAGACATTAGAGCCACAGTCTGGTTCTGACTCAGTAAAATTTTCTTCAGTAGAACATTTTGTCTTGATTTTCATCAAACTAATAGGAACCAACAAAACCCTGCTCCTCAACTCAAGTTTCCTGGTCCATGGTTCCTGCTGGTTCCTGCAGGAACTTACAGTTTTGTTCTATTGGTTCTTGTTGATTTCTGTTAGCTCCTGCTGGTTCCATTGGTTCCAATGGTTCCAATGGTTATGTTGGTTCCTGCTGGTTCTATTGGTTCCTGCTGGTTCTATTGGTTCCTGTTGGTTCTATTGGTTCTTGTTGGTTGTATTGGTTCCTGCTGGTTCCTGTTCATTCTATTGGTTCCTGATGGTTCTATTGGTTCCTGCTGGTTCCTGTTCCTTCTATTGGTTCCTGATGGTTCTATTGGTTCCTGCTTTTTCCTGCTGGCTGTTCTTCTCTGAGGTGTTTGTTTCTGTTTGTTTGCTGCCGTTGCTATGAAACCATTTCTGATCGACCAATGAGGCGGCGTCTGATTGGACAGAACTCGATGCACTTTATCTCCTCCTGAGGATCGTTGTACTCTGAGGTTTGCTTCCAGGTTCTTTAATTAGTTTCAATGTCATTAAAACTACAGAGGAAGAGCAAGAGCTGTGATTGGTCGAATTCTTTGGTTGTTTTTATGGATCATGAAGCAGCAGAGAGACGCTGGAAGTCATTAAAGCAGATTGTTCTGTTTCTTATAAATAATAAAAAACAACATCATCTGATCAGAAGACAAAATAAAAACACAGAAGAGCTCATAATAAATAATAAAAATTCATCTGTTTCTGTGTTTCTGTTTGTGATATCAGTTTTATTGGTTCTGAACGTTTTATCAACGTATCAACATTCTCATCAGTTGTTGGAGTTAATGAATTAGTTTCATAGAAAACAAAGAGGAAAATAAAAAGATAAAATATCTAAATAAAATCTGTACAATTATACAAATATATATCATAAATAAATAGAATAGTCTAAAAGGTCATTATTACAGGAAAACTGCGGTTTATATGCAAAATGATATTTCTTAAAACATCTAAAATCACAGTACTTATTCTAACCAGGATCCGTTTCACGAAGCAGGTTTAGTGAAAACTCTGAGTTTGTTCACCCTGAAATGAGGGAAACTCGGAGTTTTCCGTTTCACAAAGGGAGGTAACTCAAACCAGAGACAGAGGGGTAACTCTACCCGGTTTCACAAAGCGAGGTAACTGAAGCTCTCGGTCAGTTACCGTAGTAACAGACTCTATGAATCTAACCTGGTCGGGACCAGGTTTTTCTCAGTAAACCTCAAGTTTCTCTCTGTCTCCGCCCTCTTTCAGTCACACACCATTAGATTTCCTCATTCAGTCAGCAGGTGAGTTTTGGCGAAGTCTAGTTCTACCGTCTATAAATGTCATGTCCTTTTATGAACGATCCAGTAGATGACCTCACAGTCCATAATCTACATCCAACCTAATCCGTCCTTACGTTGACATCATCACCAACCTCAATCATGTTCTCACATCCCAGCAGATATTGTGTGTTGCGCTGCCGTTTTTTGCAAATGGCAGTTTTTTATATAATGTCGGAGATACAGAACACTTCAGTAAAGCAACTGTATACAGGACGGTAAGAAAAGTGAGTCTGGCCCTGAAACGGCTTTTATCATCTTTGTGGTTTTCCCTGGACATAAACCTGTCAGAGCCATCAAGGAGGAGTTCCACAGGATTGCAGGTGAATGATGTAGAGATCTGTTCAATTCACTTTAAATCATATTCTGTTAATGACATCGTGCTACAACCTCAGACTGAGATTAGTAATTTTAATTTCTTTTAGGATTTCCCAGTGTGATTGGCTGCATAGATGGCACACACATCCCCATCACAGCTGCCTCACATAATGAAGCTGATTATGTGAACAGGAAGTCCATTCACAGCATAAATGTGCAGGTAGGTTACAGGTAGATTGACTACGGTTTCAGAATGTTAAAGATTGCATCATAGTTCAACATCTGTCATTCTCTGCACTGTCAAGATCATATGTGATGCTGCACACATCATTTCTAATGTGGAGGCCAAGTGGTCTGGGTCTGTTCATGACTGGAGGATTTATCATGAGTTTAACCTGAGCAACAGACTGCAGCGTGGGAAGCAGCCTAAAGTTTTTAACAATATAATTCACTTGTCTCCCTCCTATACTCTAATGTATCCACTATACATTACAGGGGAGTTTGATGGCCTTCTGCTGGGTGACAGGGGTTACCATGCCAACCCAGGCTGATGACCTCATACCCTGACCCTGAACCAGGCTCCCTGCAGGATGAGAGCCGGGGTGGAGATGACCATAGACCTGCTGAAAGCTTGTTTCCAGTGTCTACATCACCTCAGGGAGACTCCTGAGAGGCCTGTGATATTATTAAACTTCATAATATGACCACTATTAGAGGAGAGCAACACTCTGCCCTACAAACTGAAGACCCAGATGATGACCTCATCCACCTGCAGCTATCCAGGACAGCAGAGCAGTCAGAGACACCATCTGCAATAATCACTGCAGAGTTTAAGTCTCCATCATCACTGCAGTCAAATAAACACATGACACACATTTCATTTGGTCTTCTTTATTTCCTACAAATGAAAGAGCTAGTTTAGTTCATGTTCCAATAGTTAACATAATTCACCTGTGACCTGCATCCACCTCTAACTTGTGCTCCAGTATTTCAGTTTCCAGATCTGCCCTCCTAATCTGGTGGTCCAAGTACTGCATTTCTTTATCTGTTTTCTGGATTTATTTCAGCAAGTGCAGTTTGTAAATCTGTTTTACTGGTAACTGGGAATACATAGAGGACATTAAATTATACAGTTGCACATGAATTCCATGGACTGAACCTCTGGTGTTTACTGAACATCCATCTCACTGTCGATCTGTGCAGTGGAAGTTGAGGAACCATCCTGCTGCTGTCCAGCCATGCTCTGTTAAAAAGGAGGAGAATGTGCAATTCTTCAGTGTAGGCTAAATGTCACATTCTATATTCCACCAGAATGTTCAGAAATGTAAATGGGAAGAGAACTATCAGTAACATACCTCTAGATGCCTTTCTGGATCCCCCTCTGTAAAGGCAGCAGACACAGTTTCATCCTCTTCATCCTAGATGACTGATATGTTTCAGTGGACTTAAACTACCATTTAGCTAAATCTCTGGAGTATTTCCTACTTACAGTTACAAGGTGTGTTGTGGCATGAAGGGGCTCCACCAGGCAGATAGTACCATCAGAATCTGTTGGGCCAAAAGAAGAAGAAAGACACAAAAGAGAAATAAATATTTGAACATGCTTTAAAAAAAATCTATATCTATCTATATTTATATCTATATAGATATATATAGATATATATATACGTACATACACACACACACACACATATATATACATATACACACACACACACACACACACACACACACACACACACACACACATATATATATATATATATATATATATATATATATATATATATATATATATATATAAAGTCTGTGTTAGTTTAAATAGGCTTAATTATTTAACAGAACATGATATGGATGCAGACATTTAGACTCTGTGTGGGATAAAACCACTGCACAGTCAAACAGCCACTTAATATTTAGGCTACTTTACAATGTAAAACATGATCAAAATGACGTAGCTCCATGAGATTATGCCGACTTCTTACCTGTTTTAAAAATGTTTTCATATTTCATCTTAAGCTTCTCCCCTGCAGGATTGCACCTAAATGAAATAACTTAATAGGCTACCATTCAAACAGTTTTCCTGTAATATTATTGTGATTTAAACTTCCGCATTGACTCGGGCAGCAATGTTCTCCACGCCGTCTCCCTCTCTGTTGCAGCTGCAGGTGCTGCACTTCTTTCTAAAAACGTGTTCAAACTCGCTATATAAGCGCATTAAGATTTCCAGTTCAAGCGGTGTAGTCCTCCGCTTCCCCGTTGCCATGGTGACTCATCGAATCGGCGCTCCATTGATACTGGCTTTTCAGAGTTGTGGTGCACGCGCTGAACTCTGGGTGAAACTACTCTGAGTTGATTTAACCAACTCAGATCAGCCTTTGTGGAACCGAAAACTCAGAGTTTTCTATCTCAGAGTAGATCAACTCAGAGTTCAGGGTTGAACTCAGAGTTTGTTGAACCTGCTTCGTGAAACAGACTCCAGGTTTAAATTAACCAGGTTTAAAGTAACCAGGTTTAGCTGTAGCGGCTTCTTTGGTTCTCAAGTCTTGATGTTTGCGGATCAAAGAGCCGCTGAGCTTCATGTCTGAACCTGCCTCCTGGTTACCTGCTCAGGTAAAAACAGTCTCTACAAACAGGAAGCTGGTTTATTTCACAATAAAAGGAACCGTCCTTTTTGTTTGTAAATGAGCAGGTTGGTTGTGTTGATGTTGTTAGTATTATTCAGTTTATTACCACAGCAGCTCCAGGGTTTTATTATTTCTCTTCATAAATCAGGTGAAGTTTACTCCAGCTTAGTTTATAAAAATGCTTTTATTCCGTGAATCTAATCAGGACTTCTTGTTTGAACTCTGATGGTTCTGATAATAATCATCAGATTCAGTCAGAGAATCTGTGTTTGTGTTCAGGAGATAAACTGATCCAGATGAATCTTCTGCTGTGATGGAACCAGCTGTTAGAACCTAAAGGAGGAACATCCAGATGATCAGCAGATGAAGAAGTCCATCATCAGGAAAACGTTTTTATTTCTGATCAGGTTTCTGAGGCGGCGCCCCCTGGAGGCTTCATCACTCACTACCAGTCGGTTCTGCTGTTGGTCAGGCTCTACCAGGAACATGTGGATGGATGAAGGTAAACATTTCACCTGCAGCTTCCATCCAGTGGATCCATCTGCCAATAACTGATCAGTGATATTGATCCGATCAGAAGCAGTAAAACTACAGCAGTATTTGCATACTGCAGTATCAGTACTTCTACTTCATTTTCACTCTGTTCCTGTATTTGATAAAACTTTAGGAATATTTTTACATTTTGACTTCAGTTCCCACAATGCAACACGAGGCACACCCGTTCCCATAAAACACATAAAACTGTGTGTGTGTGTGTGTGTGTGTGTGTGTGTGTGTGTGTGTGTGTGTGTGTGTGTGTGTGTGTGTGGAACATGTCAGACAGGTAGGGGGCGGAGCTTTGTCTCACCTGGGGAATTCCTGTCTGATGCAGATTCAGACTGAGATCAGTCACTTCTCCTCCTTTGTTTCATCTCAGCGTGTTTTATCTTCAGTATCCCATGTTAGAGAACAGGCGTGTTCATCCCATCAGACGTGTAAAATGAGAGCTGTGAGTTCATGAAGCTTCATACAGACTGAACACATGAAACACAGAAGATGTGTGGGAATGAAACGTTTTAATGGTTCATTAATCCAAACTCTGGACCTAAAACCCTCCGTTTAAAGACCCGCAGTCATTAGAACACTTGCAGAATAATTAAATAGAAACTGTAAAAACGGAGGATTGCTGGTTGATCCACTTTACAACAGTTCATGAATGCATCATCTGGTTTCATGTAAATCACTTCATATCTCAGACAAAAACTCTCCCAAAATAAACAATCAGCAGCAGAGACCTAAACATTCAGAGAGTTTCAGGTTGAACTGCAGGCAGTGTTTCCTCAGAGAGAATAAAATAAATGGAGGAGAGGAGCAGGTTGTTGGCAATCCATTCAGCATGGTGGAACATCTTCTAGTAGTTGGAGATCCATTCAGCATGGTGAAACATCTTCTAGTAGTTGGAGATCCATTCAGCATGGTGGAACATCTTCTAGTAGTTGGAGATCCATTCAGCATGGAGAAACATCTTCTAGTAGTTGGAGATCCATCCAGCATGGAGGAACATCTTCTAGTAGTTGGAGATCCATTCAGCATGGTGAAACATCTTCTAGTAGTTGGAGATCCATTCAGCATGGTGGAACATCTTCTAGTAGTTGGAGATCCATTCAGCATGGAGAAACATCTTCTAGTAGTTGGAGATCCATGCAGCATGGTGGAACATCTAGTAGTTGGAGATCCATGCAGCATGGTGGAACATCTAGTAGTTGGAGATCCATTCAGCATGGAGAAACATCTTCTAGTAGTTGGAGATCCATGCAGCATGGTGGAACATCTTCTAGTAGTTGGAGATCCATTCAGCATGGTGAAACATCTAGTAGTTGGAGATCCATTCAGCATGGTGAAACATCTTCTAGTAGTTGGAGATCCATTCAGCATGGTGGAACATCTTCTAGTAGTTGGAGATCCATTCAGCATGGAGAAACATCTTCTAGTAGTTGGAGATCCATGCAGCATGGTGGAACATCTAGTAGTTGGAGATCCATTCAGCATGGAGAAACATCTTCTAGTAGTTGGAGATCCATGCAGCATGGTGGAACATCTACAGATGATGAGCAGAGTAGAGAGGAAACATGAGGATAGAAAAACATCAACAAGAGACACAAAATGACAGAAACAAGACATAAAATGTAAAAGAATTAGACATAAAACAACAGAAAACATTCATAAAATGACCCAAATAACATGCAAAATGACAAAAACTAGATAGAAAAAGACACAAAGGGACAAAAAAACACAACAAAATGACAGAAGCAAGAAATAAAACACCACAAATTAGACTCAAAATGACAGAAATGAGACAGAACACCACAGAACAAAAAGAAAACAACTGAAATGTGACACAAAATGAGACACAAACAACAAAAACCACGACAAAATAGCAAATGAGATGCTACACAAGACAGAAAACAACAAAAATAGTCACAAAATGACAAAAACGAGACCAAAAAATGACTCGAAATGGAAAAAACACACAAAATGACACAAATGAAATGACACAAAGCAACAAAAATGAGACAAAAAATGACAAAAACAAGACACAAAACAACAAAAATGAGACACAAAATGACAAGAAAAACCTGACAAAGTAACAGCTCTTTCTACAGATGATGAGCAGAGGAGAGAGGAAACACAGAGATAGAAGAACATCTACAGGAGGAGGAGATCATAGAAGCTTCAGGAGAAACCAGCTGGAGGTTCAAGGAAGACATTTCTCCTGAAGCTCCTACCATCACCAGGACCTGGTGACTGAGAACCTCCACAGAAGGATGAGGAACAACATTAGTTCAGTTTTAACATTTATAAATGAACCTCTGAGGGTTCAGGAGGAGATGATTAGATGATGTTTAAGTGTTTGTTTTGTGTCTTCTTCAACCCTCAGCTTCATCCATTAAAGCCACAGCGTCCTGTTTGATGGGATCTATGGAGCAGCTTTCATCTGTGAATCATCAGGTGTTCCTCCCCCTCCTCTCTCTCCTCGGCTCCTCCCAGCCTTTTATATGTAAATGTGGGCGAGCGAGCAGCAGGTAGACTGTCTGTTCAGACTCACCTGCAGGTAGACTCACCTGGAGGCAGCATCAGGCTGGACAGGACCTGGAGACGGAACCTTTGCTCTGCTGTTGGACACCTAAAGATGTTTTTATCTGACTTTAGAGGGTACACAGAGAACTTAGATCTTCTCTAGATGAACGTCCCAGAAGAAGAGAACAGACATCAGAACGGTGGAATCGGAACCGGACTCTCAGATGTTTTTCATCAGTTTGTTCCCGGAGGATTTTACAAGTTTGGCCACAACAAGAAGAACTTCTGGAGAACATCTCCAAAGATGTCTAGAGAACCAACGAGACCTCAGCAGCTGCTCCTCAGTGACTGAAGCAGGTTTGGTTTGACTTTATTCACGTGATGAAATTCAGAAACGAAAGAGAAGGAACCAGAGAAACAAAATGAAATAAATCTGCTGTCAGATTCAGCTCAGAAAGCAATGTTCTTCGTCAGAAAATGTTCTATGTTCTTCGTCAGAAAATGTTCTACGTTCTTCGTCAGAAAATGTTCTACGTTCTTCGTCAGAAAATGTTCTACGTTCTTCGTCAGAAAATGTTCTACGTTCTTAGTCAGAAAATGTTCTATGTTCTGTCAGAAAATGTTCTATGTTCTTAGTCAGAAAATGTTCTTTGTTTCTGTCAGAAAATGTTCTATGTTCTTAGTCAGAAAATGTTCTATGTTCTGTCAGAAAATGTTCAATGTTCTCAGAATCATTTAGATTTGTTTTTAATCCACAGCTACAACCAAACCCTGATGTTCTCCCAATGTTCCCCTAGTGTTTTCCTAGTATTCCTTCAGTGTTCTCTCAGTGTTCTCCCAGTGTTCTCTTAATGTTCTCCCAGTGTTGTCCTAATGTTCCCCCAGCGTTCTACCGGTGTTCTCCCAGTGTTCCTCCAGTGTTCCCCCAGTGTTCTCCTAGTGTTCCTTCAGTGTTCTCCCAGTGTTCTCCCGGTGTTCTCCCAGTGTTCCTTCAGTGTTCTCTCAGAGTTCTCCCAATGTTCTCCTTGTGTCCTCTAATGTTCTCCCAGTGTTCTCCCAGTGTTCCTTCAGTGTTACCCCAGCATTCCCCCACTGTTCTCTCAGTGTTCTCCCAGTGTTCCTTCAGTGTTCTCCCAGTGCCCCCCAGTGTTCTCCTAGTGTTCTCCCAACGTTCTCCAAGTTTTCTTCAAATGTTCTCTTAGTGTTCTCCTAACATTCTCAATGTGTTCTCCCAACATTGTCCTAATGTTCCCCCAATGTTCTCCCAACATTCTCCCAGTATTCCCAGTGTTCCCCCACTGTTCTCCTAGTCTTCTCCTAGTGTTCCCCTATTGTTCTCCCAGTGTTCGCCCAGTGTTCTCCCAACATTCTCCCGGTGTTCTCCCAATGTTCTTCCAGTGTTCTCCTAGTGTTCTACCAGTGTTCTCCCAACGTTCTCCCAGTGTTCTCCCAGTGTTCTCCTATGTTCTCCCAATGTTCTCCTAGTGTTCTCCTTGTGTTCTCCCAGTGCTCTCCCAGTGTTCTCCCAACTTTCTCCAACTTTTCTCCAAATGTTCTTTTAGTGTTCTCCCAACATTCTCCTAGTGTTCCCCCAGTGTTCTCCCAATGTTCTCTCAATGTTCCCCCAGTGCCCCAGTGGTCTCCTCGTTTCTCCAGTGTTTTCCTAGTGTTCTTGTAACGTACGCCTAGTGTTCTACCAATGTTCTCCTAGTGTTCTACCAACATTCTCCCAGTGCCCCCAATGTTCTCCTAATGTTCTCCCAGTATTTCTTGTGTTCTCCCAGTGTTCTCCTAGTGTTCCCCCAGTGTTTTCCCAACATTCTCCAAATTTTCCCCAAATGTTCTCTTAGTGTTCTTCTACCATTCTCAGTGTGTTCTCCCAACATTCTCCTAGTGTTCCCCCAGTGTTCTCCTCGTGTTTCTCCAGTGTTTTCCTAGTGTTCTTGCAACATTCTCCAGGTGTTCTACCAATGTTCTCCCAGTGCCCCCCAATGTTCTCCCAGTATTTCTTGTGTTTCCCCATTGTCTTCCTAGTGTTCTCCCAATGTTCTCCCAGTATTTCTTGTGTTCCCCCACTGTTCTCCTAATGTTCTCCCAGTGTCCTCCTAGTGTTCCCCCCAGTGTTCTCTCAACGTTCTCCAAAGTTTCTCCAAATTTTCTCTTAGTGTTCTCCTAACATTCTCCTAGTGTTCCCCCAGTGTTCTTCCACTGTTTTCCCAATGTTCTCTCAGTGTTCTCCCAGCGTTCTGCCCATGTTCTCCTAACATTCTTCCAGTGTTTCCCCATTGTTCTCCTAGTGTTTTCCCAGTGTTCGATCAATGTTCTCCCAGTGCTACCCCAGTGTTCTCCCAATGTTCTCTCAACGTACTCCCAATGTTCTTCTGGTGTTGGTTGTTTAAAAAGACAAAGAGGGTTCTGTAGGTTGGGTTTAAAGCAGCATTTAATCAGCTGTTAAATCACTGAAACGTTTTCAGTTCTGGACCTATGGACTGGTTCTATCTATGTCACAGTACCACTAATCAGGAGGTCTAGAAGGAGTCAAAGTACCACTAATCAGGAGGTCTAGAAGGAGTCATAGTACAACTAATCAGGAGGTCTAGAAGGAGTCATAGTACCACTCATCAGGATGTCTAGAAGGAGTCAAAGTACCATTAATCAGGAGGTCTAGAAGGAGTCATAGTACCACTAATCAGAGCTCCTTCTTATTGGCTGTTTCTCTTCAGGTTGGTCTCGAAGCTGGAGTGAAGCTGAACTGAAGCATCACTGATCGATGGACCAAACTTCAGGCTCCAACTGGATGTAAGAAACATCTATTATTTCCATCAGTAACTTCCAGACTACCTGCAGACTTGAGAACCTCTGTAGACCTTCAGGTTCTTCAGGTTCTCCTGAGCTGCTTTAATGCTACAGACAGTAAAACTCAGTTTATAACCAGCTGGAACCTGTGATCAGAACCAGACCTCAGCTTTAGGAAGATTCAGTCTCTGAGAGCTTCACCGGTGTGTTGAGTTCAGGTGGACAACAGGTGTACAGGTGGTTCTACAAGTCTACAGGTGGGTCTACAAGTCTACAGGTGGGTCTACAGGTCTACAGGTGGGTCGACAAGTGAGTCTACAGAGAAGTCTGCAGGTGAGTCTACAGGCGGGTCTTCAGGTGTATGAGGTGGGTCTACCTGTGAGTCTACAGGTGAGTCTACAGGTGGGTCTACAGGTGAGTCTACAGATGAGTCTACAGGTGGGTCTACAGGTGTATTAGGTGGGTGTACCTGTGAGTCTACAGGTGAGTCTACAGGTCTACAGGTGGGTCTACAGGTCTGCAGATCTACAGGTGGGTCTACAGGTGAGTCTAAAGGTGTGTCTACAGGTGGGTCTACAGGTGAGTCTACAGGTGGGTCTACAGGTGTATCAGGTGGGTCTACCTGTGAGTTTACAGGTGGGTCTAAAGGTCTACAGATCTACAGGTGGGTCTACAGGTTCAATTCAATTCAATTCAATTTTATTTTTATTGCGCCAATTACAAATTGTCTCAAGACGCTTTACAGAACCCATATGCCTGAACCCCCAGAGCAGCTGTAAGGCGACAGTGGCAGGGAAAACACCCTTTTAACAGGGAAAAACAACCTCGAGCAGAACCCGGCTCTAGTGTGGGGGAACCCATCTGCGGCTGGCCGGGCGGGTTGAGAGGGACAGAAGAGGTAGACAGGTAGAGATAGAGGTAGAGGGATAGAGATAGAGGGGAAGAGGTAGAAGGATAGAGGTAGAGAGATAGAGGGGTAGAGGTAGAGATAGAGAGGTGGGGGGGGGGGGGGGGGGGGGGGGGGACACAAGGACCATAAAACACACAGTATAATTCATGCATGATAAGACAGATGATACATGCAAAGTACAACTAACATGGAAACTGATTATAGTTTACTGCTATGGTGTACAGCTCTGGCATTAAATATACTACATATATAGCTGGTGGTAGAATTCAAACAGTAAGTAGATGAACAGATCAAGTAAAGTGAGGGCGATGCAGAGTAGATTGATGGAAATGGGCAGCTGGAGGTGGGAGAACAACCACAGATCTGAAGCATCCAGCTCTGGGATCAGGGACACTCGGAGAAAGGACACAGGGAGAAACAGAGTGAGTGTAATGCAATAATGGTATATATATATTAAATATAAAGGTAGATAGAGAAGGGCTCAGTGCATCCAGAGAGGTCCTCCAGCAGCCTAGACCTATAGCAGCAGAACTAGGGGCAGAACTAAGGGACGTCCAAGAGGAAGACTCACCCCCTCAGGGTCCCCCAGTCAGCCCTAACTATAAGATCTGTCAAAAAGGAAGGTTTTAAGCCTGGTCTTAAAATTAGAGAGGGTGTCCACCTCCAGAACCCAAACTGGGAGCTGGTTCCACAGGAGAGGAGCTGATAACTGAAGGCTCTGCCTCACATTCTATTTTTAGAGATTCTAGGAACAAGTAAGCCTGCAGTCTGAGAGTCTACAGGTGAGTCTACAAGTCTGCAGGTGGGTCTAAAGGTCTACAGGTGGGTCTATAGGTGAGTCTACAGGTGGGTCTACAGGTAAGTCTACAGGTGGGTCTACAAGTGTATCAAGTGGGTCTACTTGTGAGTCTAGAATAGAATTCAAAATCCTTCTTCTGACATATAAAGCTCTTAACAACCAATCTCCATCATCCTTCAGTTATCAGCTCCTCTCCTGTGGAACCAGCTCCCAGTTTGGGTTCGGGAGGCGGACACCCTCTCTAATTTTAAGACCAGGCTTAAAACCTTCCTGTTTCTCCCTGTGTCCTTTCTCCGAGTGTCCCTGGTCCCAGAGCTGGATGCTTCAGATGTGTGGTTATTCTCCCATCAACTGTAACCCTCTATCTCTATCCCTCTATCTCTACCTCTTCTGTCCCTCTCAACCCGCCCGGCCAGCAACAGATGGGTCCCCCCACATTAGAGCCTGGTTCTCCTCCATGTTTTTTTCCCTGTTAAAAGGGTGTTTTCCCTGCCACTGTCGCCTTACAGCTGCTCTGGGGGTTCAGGCATATGGGTTCTGTTAAGCGTCTCGAGACAATTTGACTGTAATTGGCGCTATATAAATAAAACTGAATTGAATTGAGTCTACAGGTGAGTCTACAGGTCTACAGGTGGGTCTACAGGTGGTCTACAGGTGGGTCTACAAGTTTACAGGTGGGTCTACAGGTCTACAGGTGGGTCTACAGGTGGGTCTACAGGTGGGTCTACAAGTCTACAGGTGGGTCTACATGTCTACAGGTGGGTCTGCAGGTCTACAGGTGGGTCTACAGGTGGGTCTACAAGTCTACAGGTGGGTCTACATGTCTACAGGTGGGTCTGCAGGTCTACAGGTGAGTCTACAGGTGAGTCATTAGGTGAGTCTACAGGTGGGTCTACAGGTCTACAGGTGGTCTACAGGTGAATCTATAGGTAGATCTACAGGTGGGTCTACAGGTGAGTCTACAGGTGGGTCTACAGGTCTACAGGTGGTCTACAGGTCTACAGGTGAGTCTAGAGGTCTACAAGTGGTCTACAGGTCTACAGGTGAGTCTACAGGTGAGGCTACAGGTCTACAGGTGTATTTACAGGTCTACAGGTGGGTCTACAGGTGTATCAGGTAGGTCTACCTGTGAGTCTACAGGTCTACAGGTGGGTCTACAGGTGTATCAGGTGGGTCTACCTGTGAGTCTACAGGTCTACAGGTGAATCTACAGGTCTACAGGTGTGTCTACAGGTCTACAGGTGGTCTACAGGTCTACAGGTGTGTCTACAGGTGTTTCACTGAGGTTCTTGTTTTATCACAGACTCTGAGGATCAACTGATCTGGTCTTTGTGTTGTCAGGCCAACAGGACGATGAGCAGGAGTCCAACCTGTGCTGATCACGGTACGCTGGCGTGATGTCGGCGTGTCACTCGCTGCTGCTCATCTGTCTGCTGCTCGCCGCCACCATCCGAGGCCACAGCTGGAGACCCTGCACAGGTACGCTAGCTCACCTGGTGGATTGTTATCAGCAGGAAGATGGTCCTCTATTAGCAGGAACCTGATGAAAAACAGGCAGAACGTCAGCAGTCAGCTACTGAAGCTAACTCTGACCTAACAGGAGCTAACTCTAAGCTAACAGAAGCTAACTCTGAGCTAACAGAAGCTAACTCTGAGCTAACAGAAGCTAAGTCTGAGCTAACACAAACTAACTCTGCGCTAACAGAAGCTAACTCTGAGCTAACAGACGTAACTGTACTTTATACTGTTTAGTGTATTATACTGTGTACTATGCTGTGTCCTGTCCTCTTTGATGAACTGGCAGCAGTGTCTCTGTTTCAGTGTCTCTGTTTCAGTGTCTCTGCTACTCTTTGTCCTTCAGTATTTTGAGTCTTTGAAATGTGAGCTGAGTTTCTGAGTGCCACCTCCTCCCAGTATTCATCCATTGATCCATTGATCCATTCATTCATTCATTCATATATTCATTCCTTCATTCATCCATTCACTGATCTGCAGCAGTAAAACACATGTGGTCTCAGAGATGCCGTTGGTGCCTCAGATTAAAACCAGATTCAGTCAGAATCTGTTTTAAAGATCAACCAGGATTAATCCTCCTGATACTGTTTTATTCACCCAGAGTTACTCAGTAGTACCAGTGGTTACTGCAGCAGTACTCTCAATAGTACCAGTGATTAAATACTGCGGTAATACTCTCAGTAGTATCTATCACTGATTACTGCAGTAATACTCTCAGTAGTACCAGTGATTACTGCAGTAATACTCTCAGTAGTACTGCAGTAGTACTCTCAGTAGTACCTATCACTGATTACTGCAGTAATACTCTCAGTAGTACCAGTGATTACTGCAGTAATACTCTCAGTAGTACTGCAGTAGTACTCTCAGTAGTACCTATCACTGATTACTGCAGTAATACTCTCAGTAGTACCAGTGATTACTGCAGTAATACTCTCAGTAGTACTGCAGTAGTACTCTCAGTAGTGCCAGTGATTACTGCAGTAATACTCTCAGTAGTACCAGTGATTACTGCAGTAATACTCTCAGTAGCACTGCAGTAGTACTCTCAGTAGTACCAGTGATTACTGCAGTAATACGTCCTGATGTCGACTGAATGAAGAAGATATTTTATTCTCAGCAACAGAAATGAGTTGAAAACATTCTATTGTGTTTTTATGGAGACTATCAGAGAACTTTAAAGTTCCTTCATGTTCCACACCGTGGTACTCTGTGTACTCCATGTTCTGTCCAGTACTATGTATAATATACGGTGGCCGAGAGGTGCAAACCAAATTTACATAATGCAAAACACTTTTACAAACTCCGAGACAAATTTACAAGCGACAAAACAATTTTACATTTCCAAAAACACTTTTACAAATCCGAAAACACTTTTACAAGTCCGAAAACACTTTTACAAACTCCGAGACAAATTTACAAACGACAAAACAATTTTACATTTCCAAAAACACTTTTACAAATCCGAAAACATTTTTACAAGTCCGAAAACACTTTTACAAATCCGAAAGTAACCGGAAAGGGAATGTCCCAACTCCGGGGTATAACCGGAAGTGACGACGAGGAGCGGCTAATGCACTCTGTCGGTCTGATCTGCGACATCTAAACACTCTAAAGACCGACCACACGAAAACCAAAACCGCGTCAATCGGTTCATATGTTACCCACAAAACGGGCAAAACATCACTGTGGTATACTGGGATTTAATATTATTGTTTTAAATGTTATACCAAGGCTTGTTAAATGTACAAGTATACTGTGGACAGTAATTATTACAATGTTATATTGTTGTTATACGGTTTCTCCAGTAGAGGGCGCACGAGCGTAATGTTACCTACTGAATGTTACTGTTGTGAGAGAACCACAGAAGAAGCGGTACCTAAAAGATATGTGCTTGGTGGTTGTGCACGAGCTTCAGTAAAAACAACTGAACTAAACTTGAGATGTTTTGCAAAGTTATTTGGGCCACGATGCAACAATCACCCGCTCGCTTGGTTCCCCATTAACAACAACGAAAAGTTGCATTAGCCGCTCCTCGTCGTCACTTCCGGTTATACCCCGGAGTTGGGACATTCCCTTTCCGGTTACTTTCGGATTTGTAAAAGTGTTTTCGGACTTGTAAAAGTGTTTTCGGATTTGTAAAAGTGTTTTTGGAAATGTAAAATTGTTTTGTCGCTTGTAAATTTGTCTCGGAGTTTGTAAAAGTGTTTTCGGACTTGTAAAAGTGTTTTCGGATTTGTAAAAGTGTTTTTGGAAATGTAAAATTGTTTTGTCGCTTGTAAATTTGTCTTGGAGTTTGTAAAAGTGTTTTGCATTATGTAAATTTGGTTTGCACCTCTCGGCCACCGTAATAATACTCTGCTAAGTGCCAACATAAATCTGTGAGTTGTTCTGTTACTCTACGTGGTACTCGTTTCTTATTACTACTCATTACTACAGTAGTACTACCTCAGAGTACTCATGATTGGTAGGTGTTTCTGTCAGACTGAGTTCAGGTCAAACTGTTTGTTCTACTGACAGATGTTCTACTGACAGACGTTCTACATGAAAGCAGTTTAGAAACACGACAGGAAGCTAAAGGTTTATTTTTAGGCTGGAGCTGCAGATAGAGGAACCACATGAAGGTGATAAGAACCAGCTGATCTGATCTGTGTTCCGCCTGAGGCTGATAGAGATCAGCAGGAGGAAACCAGCTGCAGATCATCTCCACATCTGATCACAGTATTTTTAGCTGCAGGTTAAAACGGACTTCAGGGTAAAGTCAAACCTCTGTTGGGTCTTTGGACAGACGGATGTCAGCAGAAACACTAATATTGAACTGTAGAACCAGAACCAGCAGCTGTTGATTCTCACTGATTAGTTTCCTCCTCAGACCTGCTGCCTCTAGACCTGCTGACCAGAGCTCTGCCTGGACAAGCTCCGCCCACACAGGTGAGACACAGGACGCAGGTACAAGCAGAGAAAGTACAGGAGATGCTGGTCCAAACCTGATGATCCGTCCTCCCCGTCCAGGTGCAGATGGTTCAGTCCAGAGGATCCAGAGGTCTCCGATTGGCCGGTGCCGAGGCGACATCACTGAGTTTTCCTGCCTCTCAAATCTTCACCAACTGTGACTACTTCCCCTCCGAGTTCTCACTGGTCGCCACTGTCAAGATACCCACCCTGAGACAGAAGGTGAAGATAAGTCCTTTATTTCTCCCCACACCAGGGGAAATTCACATTGTTACAGCAGCTTATGTAGCAATAGACATAGTAATAGAAATAAAGTAATAATAGAACAGTAGTAATAATATTTACAACATGTACAGGGATGAGAAATGAGGATGAAATAGTGCAGTAGTGACACACTGTAAGACAATGCAGTATAAAGTGGCTTGAAAAAATAAGGTTCGGCCTGGTCTAGTCTGGTCTGGTTCAGTCTGGTCTGGTCTGGTCTGGTCCGGTCTGGTCTGGTTCGGCCTGGTCTGGTCTGGTCCGGTCTGGTCTAGTCTGGTCTAGTCCGGTCTAGTCCTGTCTGGTCTGGTTCTGGTCCGGTCTGGTCTGGTCTGATCTGATCTGGTTTAGTCTGGTCTAGTCTGGTCTGGTTCGGTCTGGTCTGGTTCGGCCTGGTCCAGTCTGGTCTGGTCTGGTCTAACCTGTTCTTTGTGTCTCTGTTTCAGACAAATGAGTACATCTTCTCTGTGGTGAAGGAGGGATCTGATTCATTGTTGCTGGGGTTACGCGTGTCCAAGAACCGTCTCCACTTGTTGAACACGACCCCTGGTGTTGGTGGGCGGAGCCGGCAGAGTTTTAAGGATGTTGGATTGGATGACAACCGCTGGCACACCGTGGTTCTGGCAGTCAGCGGCCCGTATGCCACGCTGACTGTCGACTGTGGACTTCCTCTGGAGCTGTGAGTCACCTCAGACCGGTTCAGACTGGTTCAGGATTGTTCAGACCAGTTCATACTGGTTCAAACTGGTTCAGACTAGTTCAGACCAGTTTAGACAGGTTCAGACTGGTTCATCCAGATGGGTTCAGACCTGTTCCCCTCAGTTCAGAATAGTTCAGACCAGTTCACACCAGTTTAGACCTGTTCAGTTTTTTCAGGTTCAGTTGTGAGCCGGGTACAAAGAGGGACGAGTCTGATTTAGACTCTGGTTTTGTGTCTCCCAGTAACCAGTGGAGACCGGTTTGAACTGGTTTGCTGCAGCACTGACTGGTTCAGTGTCTCCCACTAACCAGTGAAGAGCGGTTTGAACTGGTTTGGTGCAGCACTAACTGGTTTTGTGTTTCCCAGTAACCAGGCCCAGTC
Organism: Amphiprion clarkii; assembly: GCA_027123335.1. NCBI lineage: Eukaryota > Metazoa > Chordata > Actinopteri > Pomacentridae > Amphiprion > Amphiprion clarkii. Next base: position 8,815,073 of record CM049576.1, read on the forward strand.
CTTCCCCAGCGCTCTGAGCACCAGAGGGTCCCGGTTCTTTGTGGGCAGTCGGGGAAGGTTGAGGGGCCGTTTCTCTGTGAGTCAGTGACCTGGATCAGAACCAGAGCTGTGGTTCCTGCTGGTTCTCACTGTCTGTCTGTGTTCAGGGCCTCCTCCGTCAGCTGGTTCTGCTACCCGGATCGGATGCTACGCCCCGACTCTGTCCTTCCTCAGACCCGGCTGTGGCCGAGCTGGCCGTCCCTGCCGTTCTGAAGTCCACCCTCCTCCAGCCGGACCAGCAGGAACCAGTTTACCCGTACGGTGAGGACTCCTGTGACTGTTCAGATTAAACCTGGTCTGGAGCAGAACCAACAGAACCACAGCAGGTTCTGGTTCTGGTTATAACTTCCACCTAAACAGGCAAAGAAAAGGAACCATGAAGGTCTGAAAGTCTGTGAAACACAGAGATCTGCTGCTAACAGCTTTAGCAGCTACAGTCAGTTCACTGTGGGACTGTGTGTGTGTGTGTGTGTGCGTGCGTGCGTGCGTGCGTGCGTGCGTGCGTGCGTGCGTGCGTGCGTGCGTGCGTGCGTGTGTGTGTGTGTGTACTGTAAACCTGGGGCTGTGATGGTATCAGTGATTCAGTAATCTGAGCTGCAGACTGACAGGATGTTTGTTAGTGACTGACAGGAACCTACAGCTACTGTGTGTGCGTGTGTGTGTGTGTGTGTGTGTGTGTATTACATCAGTCTGATTGACACCCCTGCTTGTCGAGCTGTTTGAAGTGTGTTTCCATGGCAGCCCAGTGAGGTCAGACAGGTGTGGACAGGTACAGGTGTGCTCAGGTTCCTCACTCAGTTTATCTAAAGCTGTTCAGCATGGGGCGTGTTTGATTTACATACTTGCCCACACCTGAGCTCCACACAAACAGCAGCCGCCTCAACTTGACTTCAGATTTCAACACAGCTGAGTGCTTTAATTAGTGAGATCAAAGCAGAACTTCATCACAGTTCCACCTGTTCAGACGGCCTCATTTGAATAGCCCCGCCCCCTCAGGTGTGTCCTGACGAGATGAAAAGCTGCATTAACTGTGTGTTCAGTGGGATCAGAGTGAATCAGACCTGTCGCATTCAGGGGCTTTCCATCCACCTGAGGAGGTGTCCTACAGGTAAAGGTGTGTTCCATCTGAATCTTCTGCACCAACATCCAAACCAGCAGCAGCGGAAAGCTCGCCTAATTGTTTTAATCCCGTCAGTGAAGTTTATTCTTGATGTCGTTCAGAAGAAGAAAGTTCCTCAAACCTCGTTCTGATGTTTCTACAGAACCATCATTAGAACCTTTCAGTCTGAAGTCTGGTTCCCTGATGGACACAAAGAATCTCAGAGGTTTTGTTTCTTTTAGTCAAATATTGTTCATCTGTCGACCCGTTGAGAGAAATCTGAAGACATTCATGTTTCAGCAGCTTCTGGTTGTTTCAGTGGTCTCATGATGTTCTATGTTCTGTTTCTCTTCAGTCTGATCTGACCAGTTTAGTCTGGTTTTAGTATGTTTATTTTTTTGTTTCTTTTTTTAATTCTATTTTTCACATTGTGCTGAGTTTGATCCAAATTTTTTGTAGTATGTGTGTGTTTATGAGCTGCTGTTTGCCGTTCTAGAGGCCGAAGCCAGAGTGAGGCTGGGAACCCGTCCTCCGTGTTCCTCAGTAGAACACGGCCAGCTGTGGTTCAACGCTCAGGGCAGAGGTCTGTTCATCTGCGACGGCCGGACGTGGCGATCGCTGCTGCAAAGTGAGTCCAGCTCTGAGGGATCCCACGGAAACACGTCACTGTTCAGGAATTAGCAGATCAGAAAGACGAGGCTCACAGTTACTGATTCAATGAATGAAAACTAAGTCTGAAAAACTGTGACTGAAGCTACAGCATCAGAAGATCACAGCAAAAAATAAACTCAAAATGATCACAGCTGCAGGTTTACTTCATGACTTCATATGAAAATAACTGTTTTACATGTAAAAGTCAGTCTGAGCTGCATTTACATCAACATGTCATTAAAAACTTAACAGGAAGTCACTTATCCAGCCTATTCTGTAGTGTAGAACTGTCTGACTGTACCTCACTATCATACTGTAGAATGGTCTGACTGTACCTCCCTATCATTCTGTAGTGTAGAATGGTCTGGTTGTACCTCACTATCATTCTGTAATGTAGAATGGTCTGACTACACTTCATTGTCATTCTATATTTCTATAGTTAAAATGGTCTGACTGTACCTCACTATCATTATGTAGTTCTGTAGAATGGTCTGACTGTACCTCACTAGCATTCTGTAGTTCTGTAGAATGGTCTGACTGTACATCACTATCATACTGTAGAATGGTCTGACTGTACCTCACTATCATTCTGTAGTATAGAATGGTCTGACTGTACCTCTCTATCTTTCTGTACTATAGAACGTCTGACTGTACCTCTCTATCATTCTGTAGTGTAGAATGGTCTGACTGTACCTCACTAGCATTCTGTAATGTAGAATGATCTCACTGCACCTCACTATCATTCTGTATTTCTATAGTTAGAATGGTCTGATTGTACCTCACTATCATTCTGTAGTTCTGTAGAATGGTCTGACTGTATATCACTATCATACTGTAGAATGGTCTGACTGTACCTCACTATCATTCTGTAGTTCTGTAGTGTAGAATGGTCTGACTGTACTTCGCTATCATTCTGTAGTGTAGAATGGTCTGACTTCACCTCACTATCATTCTGAAGTTCTGTAGAATGGTCTGACTGTACATCACTATCATACTGTAGAATGGTCTGACTGTACCTCTCTATCATTCTGTAGTGCAGAATGGTCTGACTGTACCTCTCTATCATTCTGTAGTGTAGAATGGTCTGACTGTACCTCACTGTCATCCTGTAGTTCTATAGTTAGAATGATCTGACTGTACCTCACTATCATCCCGTAGTTCTATAGTTACAATGGTCTGACTATCATTCTGAAGTTGTTTTGTTTGTGTTTCTTTAAACCAATAACAGCTGTGTTGGGCGGAGCTAAGAAGTGGATCATGTGACAGAGGGAACTTGTTTTGTTCTTATTATTCAGATGAGACGACTTTGCGATCAGACTTTTACCGATTAAAGAGATGAACATCATTTTATAATCGGAGCCCAACAGATGGTACTTTGTTCTGCAGAAGCAGAACTTTGTGAGACGTCCAGTCCATTGGTGGAAGTTGGTGTCAGAGCTGCTTCCAGAGTAGAAGATGTCAGAAAACAGATCAGCAGAGATGTTCTTCATGACTTGTTGTAACCTGCAGTAAAGTCAGATTAGAGAAGATTCTATGATAACGTTATTTTTTTATACCGACAAATCAAAGTAAAGATGGTTTTTTACCTTAGCTGACATGTTTTGACTGCAACTGCAGTCTTCTTCAGAACGTCATCCGACGTGTGCTGACGTGTCCTTTTTATCAGGTGACCGGTCTGACAGATCTGTCAGAATCTGTCAGATAGGCCACGCCCCCTGCCGTCCGGTGGTCTCTGGACGATGGAGTCCCAGGTATTAGAGGGTGTAGCTCCTCGTCCCGGTTCATGTAGCAGCTCGCCTGCTTCCTGATCTCGATGGCCTCCTTGATCCATCGTTTGTGCTTGTTGGTCTCCGATGTTACAATCCTCCCCCCGTCCCAGTCCATGATATGATTATTTCTTTTGCAGTGATCCATGATGGCTGATTTTTTGTTTTCTTGTTCGGCTTTTTCTTTTTGTGTCCTTGTGAGTCGTCCGATTCCTTTTCACATTCTGTCTGGTGTTCTTTTCGTCTTGTGCTGAATGATCTGCCTCTTTCTCCAATGTATGTTTTCTCGCAAGATTTGCACGGAATCTCGTATATGATGTTGCATATACAAAAAATCAGCCATCACAGATCACTGCAAAAGAAATAATCATATCATGGACTGGGACAGGGGGAGGATTGTAACATCGGAGACCAACAAGCATAAACGACGGATCAAGGAGGCCATCGAGATCAGGAAGCGGGCGAGCTGCTCCATGAACCGGGACGAGGGGGCCTACACCCTCTAATACCTGGGACTCCATCCTCCAGAGGCCACCGGACGGCGGGGGGCGTGGCCGGTCTGACAGATTCTGACAGATCTGTCAGACCAGTCACCTGATAAAAAAGGACACGTCAGCACACATCGGATGACGCTCTGAAGAAGACTGCAGTTGCAGTCGAAACATGTCAGCTAAGGTAAAAAAAAACATCTTTACTTTGATTTGTCGGTATAAAAAAATAACGTTATCCTATGATAATTAATGACAAAATGAACATCATCCAAATAATAGAGAAGATCCTGATGACTAAAGAGGTTTTTTTTTACTTCTTTCCTTATGATCACTGCAGAATATCAGCCTTGAGTAGAAAACTCTCTCTACAACCGACAGGAGAACGTACCAGAACATCCCCATTAACAGCAAACATTCTAAACATGTCTATTGCTCATCTTCCAGCAGCTTGAGCTCTGGTCACATTGACTGACCTGCAGCTGACACCTGAAACTCCAACATTCAAGAAGTGGTTTTGCTGTCTGAAAAGAGTCAGTTTGTTCTGTTGCTTCGTTTGACCGTTAGATGGAGGAAGAGCATCTCTGTGGTTCCATCCCAGTCTGTCCACTCAGTGGTCCTCCTTCCTCTGCAGGTCCAGAGCGTCTGGACTACCTGGAGGACTACCAGGACCTCTACACCCGCTCAGAAACCTTCGACGTTGAGGTCTTCTCCATCCCAGCTGAAGGCCTGTTCATGGCTGCAGCCAACAGGTAAACCCACATACCTGACCTTGTCCTGAGCCTCCGTGTCTCCATGATAACGCTCCATCTCCTCCGGCAGGGACTCTCGGCCCGGTTCAGGAATCTACCGATGGACAGACGGCTCCTTCCAGCTGTACCAGAACATCAGCACCCAAGAGGCCCGGGCCTGGAAGCACTTCACCATCGATGACCAGGTGATAGATACCGATCAATATCTATCAATCAATAATCATCAGAACTATCAATATCCATCAATCAATAAACATCTGAACAGAACGATCAATATCTATCAATCGATAATCATTGGACTATCAATATCTGTCAATCAGTAAACATCAGAACGATCAATACCTAGCAATATCTTGGTGGCCTCCCTCACTAGTCCTGCTCCAGTCAGATCTAGAAGGTGAATACTGATGCAGAAACTTATTGTATATCCTTCATTAATTTGCATTCCTTTCTAGAACTCTGTTGACATCTTGTCCATAAAGTCCTGTTAAACTGATGACGGTTCAGAGGTTAGAATCTTTCTGCAGACTGTATGTTTGATGTTAGTGTGTCTGCTGCAGGTGGAACTCTGTAACAGGTGACGTATCTTAGCTCAGTTGTCGTGTTTTTGTCCTTCAGATTTTTCTGGTGGTGGCGAACCTGAGGGAGGTAGAGCCTGAACTGTCAGTCATCTATCGGTGGAACTGGCGCCGGCGGCGTTTTGTCCGTTTTCAGACTCTGGAGACTCATGCTGCTCAGGACTGGGAGGCCTTCAGCATCCACAATCACAGCTTCCTGGTCGTAGCCAATCACAGACGAGGTAGACAGGAAGTCAGAGTGTTGAGGGAGGTTTCTATCAGTCAGAGTTTGTCTAAACTCCTCCACAGAATCACGTCTGATGATCTAATCAGCGACAGAACCATCAGCTGATAGTATGTTCATTCTCTCCTATGAGACTCTGAGATCAAACAGAACATGTTTTGAGGTTCCTCCTTTTAAAGGATCACATTACCTTCAGCTCCATTCCAGGATGTTTTCCTTCACCTGTTAGATGGTGGAGATACCAGTTTTCATCTGACACAAACATGAGAGCTGCTATGTCTTCCTCCTTTACCTGCTCAAGTGTGTCGGCTGAGATCACAAACAGCTTCTGTAGCAGTTGCTCTGTGGTCAGATCAGTGCTGCATCACATGTAACACACCTGTAATATGTCTGTAACATGCCTTTACCATGCCTTCACCATGCCTGTAGCACACCCTCAACACATCAGTAACATGTCTGTAACACCCCTGTGACACATATGTAACACGCCTGTAACACATATGTAACACGCCTTCAACACACCTATAACACATCATGAAGCACGCCTTCAACACACCTGTAACACACCTGTAACACACCACTAGCACGCCTGTAACATGCCTATAACATGCCTGTAACAGGCCTGTAACACTCTTATAACATGTCCGTACATGCCTTCAACACATCTGTAGCAAGCGTGTAGCACGCCTGTAACATGCCTTCAACACACCTGTAACATGCTTGTAGCCCGCCTTCAACACGCCTGTAACACAGTGTGTAACACACCTGTAGCATGCCTGTAACAGGCCTGTAACACTCTTGTAACACATCTGTAACACGCCTTCAACATGCCTGTAACACGGATGTAGCATGCCATCAACATGCCTGTAGCACACCTTCAACATGCCTGTAACACACCTTCAACATGCCTGTAACACACCTTCAACATGCCTGTAACACGTTTGTACCACAACTGTAGCACACCTTCAACATGCCTGTAACATGCCTGTAACATGCCTGTCACAGCCGTGGAGCTGAAGTCTGCACATAGTGCCTCAGCTTGTTGTGTCCTGATTGTCCTCTGGTTGTTGGACTGATGATCGTCTCTCTGTCCTCAGCCAGAGACTCCAACCACAACATCCACAGTGTGATCTACAGGTGGAACCGCGACACACAGGTACCTGTCCTGCTGTCCAATCAGTGGACGGCTCCCGTCTCACCTGTCCTCCCTGATGTCTTCTCATGTCCTGACTCGTGTCTCTCAGCTGTTTGAGGTGAACCAGACCCTGTCCACGTCCGGAGCGTACGACTGGGAGTCCTTCAGCGTGGGACCGTACCACTTCCTGGTGGTGGCCAACACGTTTGACGGCCGGACCACCTCCATCAGCTCCACCGTGTACGTCTGGTTGGACGGATGCTTCCAGGTGTTCCAGAACATCCCGGTCAGTGTGTTCGTCCATCAGTAACTCCAGCTGTAGTCAATTCAATTCAATTCAATTTTATTTATATAGCGCCAATTACAGTCAAATTGTCTCGAGACGCTTTACAGAACCCATATGCCTGACCCCCAGAGCAGCCCTAAGGAGACAGTGGCAGGAAAACACCCTTTAACAGGGAAAAAAACCTGGAGCAGAACCTGGCTCTAATGTGGGGGAACCCATCTGCTGCTGGCCAGGTGGGTTGAGAGGGACAGAAGAGGTAGAGAGGTAAAGATAGAGAGGAAGAGGTAGAGGGGTAGAGGCAGAGGAGTGGAGGTAGAGGGTTGGAGGTAGAGGGTTGGAGGTAGAGGTAGAGGGGTGGAGAGGTAGAGGGATGTATGTTTTTTCTTTTTCCCTACATGTTTTCAAGTTTAAAAAGATCCCCCTTTATCACAATGCAGGCTCAGAGGTCTTTTCCACGCACACACACATACATACAGCTTTAATGTCTCAGATCTAATATTTACTGCAGTTATTATTATTATTATTATTATTATTAATATTATTATTATTATTATTATTATTATTATTAATAATAATAATAATAATAATAATAATAATAATAATAATAATAATAATAATAATAAATGAAAACAGAAACAGCTCAGATAAAGTCTGAACCCTTCAGGCTGTTATTACCTGTTCAGGTGAGTTCCAGACAGACATGATGAGGAGGATCATCACAGTTACCATGACAACACACATGTTCCTGTCGCTAGCGTTCATCCTGACACCTGTTGTCCTGTAAGGTCTCACCTGGTTACAAAGACAAAGAAATGTCTTCTGAGCAGCGTTTCTGTTGAATGGAACCAGGAAGAGGAGGTTTAGTTTTTAATGTTTTAGGAGGAACGTAGAATAAAGAGATGTAACAGAACATCAGGATTTCAACCTCATATTCAGAACCAGCTGCCTTTGAATCCTGCTGACAGTTTGTCTGCAGCTGTTCTTCTAGAGGAAAACCTTCAAAAGCTCATCAGACCTTAATGTGACGACAGACATTCACATGAAAGCAGCTCCATAAAATCAGCTGGTAGTTCACCACCCTGAGATTAAAAATGTGGAACCCAAAGTCAGGAAACCAGAGTAATTAATGAGCCAGTGTTGGGACTTTCCAACTGCATCAAAAACCACAAGAACATGTTAAAGCTTCATGAAACCACCTGCAGCTGTAATTCATCTCCTGTCAGCAGAATGCTGAAGGTTCCACAGAAACAGTCTGACCAGTTTATCCAGAGAAGCTCCACTTCAAATAACATCAGATAGACATCAATCCTGCACCAAGAACGCTGGGGAACCACATCTACAGAACCATCTACAGAACCATCTACAGAACATCTAGAACCATCTACAGAACCATCTACAGAACTATCTAGAACCATCTACAGAACCATCTAAAGAACCATCTACAGAACTATCTAAAACCATCTACAGAACCATTTAGCACATCTAGAACATCTACAGAACAATCTAGAACATCTACAGAACCATCTACAGAACCATTTAGAACAACTACAGAGCCATCTAGAACATCTACACAACTATTTAGAACATCTACAGAACCATCTAGAACATCTACACAACTATTTGGAACCATCTACAGAACCATTTAGAACATCTACAGAACCATTTAGAGCATCTACGGAACCATTTAAAACATCTACAGAACCATTTAAAACCATCTACAGAACCATCTCGAACATCTACAGAACCACGTAGAACCATCTAACCCTGTGATAGGCTGTTACCTGTCCAGGTGAACCTGTGATAGACTGTTACCTGTCCAGGTGAATGAGGATTGATGTACAGATGATGATCCTGTAGAACCAGTTTCAGTGAATGAACAGTTCCTACGTTCTTGTTCACCTGGTGACTACCAGGTAGAACCTCCTGTTCTATGAAGGTGTTCTAAGTGTTTGTTCTCCTCTGCAGACGGTCGGAGCCACAGACTGGGAGATGTTCCAGATTGACGGCCGGTTCTTCCTGGCCGTTGCCAACAGTCAGAAGGTTTCTGATCGCGGTCCGAGTCTCTACAGCATCAACTCCACCGTGTACGAGCTCAACACGCTGACCCAGACCTTCATCCGCTTCCAGGACATCCTGACACACAGGTGAGGCTCACCTGGAGCTCAGTAGGAGCTCAGTAGGAGCTCACCTGGAGCTCTACAGGTTCCTGACTGAACCACCTGCAACGATGCCCTACGTTTGTTATTCATCTTTTTTTCCAATCTTTTTTTTTTTTTTTTTAAATCTTGAGTCATTTCTGAGACACTTCAGGACTTTTATGAATTTATTTTCATATGACATTCTTATTTTTCAGACTTTTTTGAGTTTTTGTTGAATTTTATCCTTTTTCTTACATTGTTGAAATTTTTTTTCTATTGTTGGAACTTCTTGTTTCTATTTCTGTGAATTGGTAATATTTTTGGTTTACCTTTTGCTGTGTAGTTTGTTCTTGTGTTGTTGTTTGTTGTGTTGTTTTTGTTGTTGTTGTGTTGTCGTTTTTGTGTTGTTGTATTGTTGATGTTGTGTTGTTGGGTTGTTGATGTTGGGTTGTTGTTGTATTGTTGTTGTGTGTGTTGTTTTTGTTGTTGTGTTGTTGTCGTGTGTGTTGTTGTTTGTTGTGTTGTTATTGTGTTGTCATTTTTGTGTTGTATTGTTGTTGTTTTGTTGTGTTGCTGTGTTATTGTTGATGTTGTGTTGCTATTGTGTTGATGTTGTTGTTGTGTTGTTGATCTTGTCTTGTTTTGTTGTGTTGTTTTTGTTGTTGTGTTGTTGTTGTTGTTTTTGTGTTGTTGTTTGTTGTGTTGTTGTATTTTTTATATTGTGTTGTTATTTTGTTGTTGATGTTGTTGTATTGTTGATGTTGTGTTGTTGTAATGTTGTTGATGTGTTGTTGTTTTTTGTGTTGTTTATGTTGTGTGGTTGTGATGTCATTTTTGTTTTGTTGTATTGTTGTGTTGTATTGTTGTTGATGTTGTATTGTTGTTGCTGATGATGTGTTGTTGTTATTGTGTCATTGTGTTGTTGTTGCTCTTGTGTTGTGTTACTGTTGTTGTGTTGTGTTATTGTTGATGTTGTGTTGTTGTTATTGTGTTGTGTTTTTGATGTTATTGTCTTGTTGTTGTGTTGTTGACGTGTTTATTTTATTGTTGTTGTGTAGTGTTGTTGTGTTATTGTGTTGTTGATGTTGTTGTTGTACAGTGCGGTGGACTGGGAGTTCTTCACTGTTGGAGATGAGAAGTTTCTGGTTGTGGCGAACTCTCATGATGGAAACTCATATTCTCTGAACAGCGTCATCTACAGGTGTGTACAGCTCACTTGGACAGGTGTGTGTGTGTGTGTGTGTGTGTGTGTGTGTGTGTGTGTGTGTGTGTGTGTGTGTGTGTGTGTGTGTGTGTGTGTGTGTGTGTGTGTGTGTGTGTGTGTGTGTGTGTGTGTGTGGACGGATAGACTCACCTGTCAAATGTCCCAGGTACCAGGGCTATGAGGGCTTCGTTCCAGTCCACAGTCTGCCCACCTTCGGCTGCAGAGACTGGGAACACTTCAGGACTGAGCAGGGACAGTTCCTCCTCTACTCCAGCGCCACCTCCAGGCTCAGTAAGGTGTTCAGACTGAAGACCTACTGACAGGACCAGGACCAGGACCACAACCAGAACCACAACACAAGAACAAGAACCAGGACCAGGACCTCAACCAGGACCAGAACCACAACCAGGACCAGGACCACAACCAGGACCAGAACCAGGACCAGGACCAGGACCAGAACCAGAACCAGAATCAGGAACTTGCTTGAGGACTGACAGAAGCAGAACCAGAACGAGGAACTGGACTTTTGTCGTCTTCAGCTGAGAAACTCTGGAGCATAAACTTGATGATTGCAGCACTCTGGTTGAAGGAACCGGATCGTGTAAAGTTCTGCTGATGGATCAGTCCATTAAAATTCACGAGAACCTCTTCAGAACATCTGGTTCTTCATCTCCAGTAACTTTATTAATGATCAGAGTTCTACCTTCATACTGGGAATATTTCCATAGTTCCAGGTCCTTGAAGTCCATAGAGGAGATCGTCCCCTGTAGAAAGTTCTAGAGTTCTAGAGTAGACCTACCAACAACTGGACAGTTGTTGGTAGGTGTACTCTAGAACTTTCTCCGGTTGTCGGTAGGTCTATTCTAGAACTTTCTCCAGTTGTCGTAGGTCTACTCTAGAACTTTCTCCAGTTGTCGGTAGGTCTATTCTAGAACTTTCTCCAGTTGTCGGTAGGTCTACTCTAGAACTTTCTCCAGTTGTCGGTAGGTCTATTCTAGAACTTTCTCCAGTTGTCGGTAGGTCTACTCTAGAACTTTCTCCAGTTGTTGGTAGGTCTATTCTAGAACTTTCTTCAGTTGTCGGTAGGTCTATTCTAGAACTTTCTCCAGTTGTCGGTAGGTCAACTCAAGAACTTTCTCCAGTTGTCGGTAGGTCTACTCTAGAACATTTCTCCAGTTGTCGGTAGGTCAGTTGAAGAACTTTCTCCAGGGGACGTGCTCCTCTATGGACTTCAAGGACCTGGAACTATGGAAATATTCCCAGTATGAAGGTAGAACTCTCTGTTCTCTTTCAGTTTAGTCTCACTTAGAACAGTCCAGGTCCTTGAAGACCATAGAGGTGGGTCCAGATTTATCACTTTTTAATGGACTTTTCCAGAACTTCATCAGTCCAGCAGATAGAACCATGACATTTTAGGAGGAGAAACATCTGAGTTCTGGTAAAACTGACTCCAGATCAGTTTAAATCCATCCAAATGAACCTGGTTTCTCTATAAATACCTCTGAGCTTCAGTCTTATGGGATGTATCAGAGCATGAAGGACACATTGATCAGTACTAGAACCATCATCGTCTTCTGATTAATTCCAGGATGAGAAACGTGATTTAACTTCACTGCAGTGAGGATTTTATCGAATATATGAAATATTTTCTTCCTAATAACCTGATAAGCTATTCTGAGAATTAATGTTGACTTCATGATGATGCAGCAAAGAAAAGCTTTCTGAAGGATCTGTAGTAGAACCTGAGCATCATGTGATCAGAACTGCTGTAAAAACAGACCAATAAAACACATTCCTATAATAATAATAATAATAATAATAATAATAATAATAATAATAATAATAATAAATAAAAACATTTTAAAGGAGACAGAGATCTGTTTAGAACCTGAGACAGAACCACAGAGATGTTCATCTAGTCTGGTTTGGATTTAATCAATTTAAACAGAACTAATAAAGTTTTATCAGAATATTGTGATGTTATTCTCAGGAGAAACATTAAAACCCAACCCTGTGGTCTCGTCTGCTTTTCTTCTAAACGTTCTAATGTTCAGGTGGAACCACACCAGCAGGAATCTGTCATTTTAATGTCTGAAGTTTATTTAAAGATATTTTCCTCAGATTTACTTCATTTGTTTTCTTATGTTTGTTTTAAATTTCTCAATATTTGATATTTATTTTGTTTTTTACCTTTAAACGTGTACTTTCACAGTATTTTAATTATTTCTGTGTACTTTTATACTTTATAATTCAGCAGAAATATCTCTGGGATGTCATTCTGTACAGTTAAAAACATGCTCATTAAATAAAATCTACTTTATTCATTGTTCTGCTTTATTTTCTAAACATCATGTTGAAGTTTAAATAAGGTGTAAATATTTAAATTACTGTTTTTTAGGCATCAGCGGAAATATTTTATTTGCATTTATTGGAAATCATTATAAATATATTACAGGTTAGTGGACAGATTTACTTTATTTTATTAGAAATCAGTGTGAATATTTTATTTATTTACTTTTATGGATAAGAGGTCAGTGAAAATGTTTTTATTATTATTATTATTCTATTTTATTATTAATAATATTTATATTATGCATTAACTTGGAGCCAGGGTAAGACGTATAAATTATCAGTAAATATTTTCATCAGTGTAAATAACATTCATTGATCATGAATCTGGCTGTGCTACAGCCTCCGGCCGCCAGGTGTCGCTGTGACCCGGCCCTCCGTGGCTTCCAGCGGGTCAGCTGACCGTCAGTGTCCGGGTAAAGGGTGAGGCTCCCGGTTTGAAAGTGCGGACGGTCGCCGCTAGTTCTCCGGAGGAACCTGTGGAGTTCTGCCCTTAAACCGGGTCCAGCTTTGACTTCTGACCGTTGAGTCCCGGTTCTCCAGCAGCCGGACGGGAAGCAGCAGGAACCGGTCCAGTCCGGTTCGGTAGCTGCTGCCACTGCACTTTAACGGCAGATTAACGTCCAACATAAACGGATTACCGACACCGATCACCTGCACAGGTAGCAAGCGGAGAGAGGAGCCCGGAGCCGGCAGAGAGCTGAGACCCGCTGGAGGAAGGAAGGAAGGACCGGTGAGTGGTCCGCTTCTGATAGCAACACACAACTAGTACACAACTAACACACATCTAGTACACAACTAACACACAACTAGTACACAACTAACACACAACTAAAACAACTAGTACAAGCTACAGGAATAACATTGGTGTCAACAGGAACCAGTTGAAGACTGCAGTGATTTTGGAGACACTACAGAGAACAAGATTTAGGTTATTGAATTTTTGTGTCTCTCTTTGCTGTTGCAGCGGTTTTGCAGACAGTTCCTGTGCATTCGTCACAGCCGGCTGCATATAGACATCAATGTTATTTCTGCAGCTTGAAAGACAGCTACTGTTGATAAAACTGGGCTTGTAGCACATTGTCTGCCTTACAACAATGGAAAAGAGGCACCGTTTATGTTTTGATAACCTATATCTAACGAGTTATTGATGCTGGAAGTCCCAATCTGTGAATATCTTTCCAACTTTACTGAACTTGGGGCCACTACCACCTAAGGAGGGATATATTCAATTTTGAAAAAAGCATTTAGCCATACTTAAAGCTTTAAGTGCTTTATTAACATGGAACTAAGAGTTTTATATTGTTTTATGATCACAGGTTCTGCCTGAACAGAAGTGGCATCATTTTAAACAGTGAAACCAAACTAATAAAATGTAATGAGCAACCAGTGAGCAATACTGGATTCTGCAAAAACAGAAACAACTGAATGCAGAGAACTGGACAAAGAAATTCTCTACTGACATTTTTTTCATCTAAATGTAAATCTTAACACAGTTAATGTATTAGCTTATTTATGTGTGTATGCATGTATTTACTGATTTATTTAGTGCTGTTAGCATATCAGAGTTCTGAGGGAGTTTTTCTTGAGATAGGCAAAGGCAATTTATTGATTACATATAGGCTATTATATAAATGTTTATTAAAAACTGAAAAGCATTAAAAAATGCTAAACAACTTAAGCATTTATTGAGTCACTAAAATACTGTAGAGTCTAGGACTACATCAGTAGGATTATAATCATCCTCTGGTAAATTAACAACCATATAGTGATGTTCCTTACCATATGGACTTCAGGAGATGATTAGATGATGATAAACTGTGACCTGCTGGTTGGGTTCTCTCTGTTCTCGTGCTTTTTACATGTTGGTCTCCTGATGCTGCTTTACTTCAGCTAATCCATGAGCAACACAGAACACAGTTTGCCTTTTACCCACTGCCAGGGGTTCCAGTCTTCCCACTCACGTCTGTACATTTGCAAACATTTTTGCTTCTGTGGACGTGGTGGAGTTTCGAGTGTAAACATTTTTAAACACGCGGGTGCAGCGTGATCTGCTGGACCTGGCATCGGGTCCTCGCTACGTGGCTCCTACGAAGTTTAAATTGGCTGCCCTTAGTATTTCCTGTGTTTTATTTTGTTCCTTATGCAGTTTTGATGGCTGTATGACAGACGTGTACAGGGCGTTTATGAAAATACGGAACAATTTACGTCCCGTATTGATTCAATACAGGACGCGACAATTAATTGTCAAATAAAGGACGATTCTGTATTTTAAGGGACGGGTGGCAACCCTACAACTAACACAACTAGTACACAACTAGTACACAACTAACACACAACTAGTACACAACTAGTATACAACTAAAACAACTTGTACACAACTACACAACTAACACACAACTAGTACAAAACTACAGAACTAGTACACAACTAGTATACAATTAACACAACTGCATAACTAGTATACAACTACTACACAACTAACACAACAAATACAACAAATACACAACAAGTACACAACTAACACACTGTAGAGGGGGGTGGGGAATAAGGAACATATAACACACAATTTGATACATGTATGATCAGATAGATGATACATGCAAAGTAGAAGCTGACATGGAAATTGATTCCTAGTTTACTGCTATGGTGTACGGCTCTGGCATTAAATATACTACATATATAGCTGGTAGTAACATTCAAACAGTAAGTAGATGAGCAAATCAAGTATAGTGAGGGTGATGCAGAGTAGATTGATGGAAAATGGCAGCTGGAAGCAGTGGGCTGGAGGAAGGTCAGCAGCAGCATCCCACAGTGGACATGATGGAGATTAGGCCAGTTGGTGGGAGAACAACCACAGATCTGAAGCATCCAGCTCTGGGATCAGGGACGCTCGGAGAAAGGACACAGGGAGAAACAGAGTGAGTGTAATGCAATAATGGTATATATATATTAAATATAATGGTAGATAGAAAAGGGCTCAGTGCATCCAGAGAGGTCCTCCAGCAGCCTAGACCTATAGCAGCAGAACTAGGGCAGAACTAAGGGACGTCCAAGAGGAAGACTCCAGCTGACCTCCTCAGGGTCCCCCAGTCAGCCCTAACTATAAGATTTGTCAAAAAGGAAGGTTTTAAGCCTGGTCTTATAATTAGAGAGGGTGTCCACCTCCAGAACCCAAACTGGGAGCTGGTTCCACAGGAGAGGAGCTGATAACTGAAGGCTCTGCCTCCCATTCTACTTTTAGAGATTCTAGGAACAACAAGTAAGCCTGCAGTCTGAGAGTGAAGAGTTCTGCTAGGATAATATGGTACTATCAGGTCTTTAAGATATGATGGAGATTGGTTGTTAAGAGCTTTATATGTCAGAAGAAGGATTTTGAATTCTATTCTACATTTAACAGGAAGCCAATGAAGAGAAACCAGTATAGGACAAATCTGATCTCTCTTGCTAACTCCCATCAGTACTCTGGCTGCTAGGGGTGTGCGAAATGACGATATTAGACCGTCTTACGATCTCCACAGCTGACGGTCTGTCATTTCCAAGAGATCGTTTTATCACGATCTAGTCCACAGCACCTTTGCGCAGTCTTTAGTCTAATATCACTTTGCCGTCTGACACTGTCTCTGGGCCACGCGAGAGAGAGAGACCGAGAGAGAGAGCGAGCGAGAGAGAGAGAGACCCACACACGTGCCCTTAGCCAATCAGTAAGTTGGAAGGTGTAAAGCCCACGACGCCCCCTCCTTTCTGCTTTTGTTTTCGAAAAAAGATGGCAACTGCGGCGGTGAGTGATAGCGAGCTGCTTCCGAAAAGAAATTCATCATCCATAATATGGAACTGGTTTGGCTTTATCCCAGACGACAAAGACCAAAAGAATATCCTGTGCAAACTTTGTAAGGAGAGCGTAAAGGCAAGCGATGGCAACACAACCAATTTATTTAATCACCTGAAAAGAAGGCACCCTACACAATACAATGAGAGCCAAACAGCTAAAGCTACAAAGTTAGCAGCGACTGCGCCTGATTCTGCTCCTTCAAAACAACAACAGACGCTAACCGAAGCATTTGCCAAACTTACTCCATATGACAGAAGCAGCAAACGCTGGAATAGCATTACAGATGCCATAACTTTTCATTTGGTGAAAGATTTATGTCCAATTCAAACAGTTGAGCGTGTGGGATTTAATAAGATGGTAAAAGTTTTAGACCCACGTTACGAAGTTCCCAGCCCCAAGTTTTTTTCGATCACGGCCATCCCTCGTATGTACGCAGACTGCAGAGATAAAGTTGCACAAAAAGTACATAAAGTGGTGTTAAGTTACTTGTTGATTTTGTTTTTTTTTTTTCATTTATTGTGGTAGCATTTTTCCAAATTCATATTTTAAGTTTACATTTTATATTTGTACATATGTTCTTTGAGTGTTGATATGCACAAATGTTTAATAAATGTGCATGCTTATCCAAATTTTGTTTTCATGTGTAATTTATGTTCTATTTGTAAGTTTTAAAAAATCGTGATAAAATCGAAATCGTGAGTTTAAAATGAAAAAATCGTGATATTCCATTTTTGTCATATCGCCCACCCCTACTGGCTGCAGCATTTTGGATCAGCTGTAGATGTTTCAGAGAGCTTTTGGGACAACCTGATAATAAGGAATTACAGTAGTCAAGCCTAGAAGTAACAAATGCATGGACTAGTTTTTCTGCATCACTCTGAGACAGGATGTTCCTGATTTTTACAATATTTCTCAGGTGGAAAAAGGAAGTCCTACAGATTTGTTTTATGTGTGAGTTAAAGGACATGTCCTGGTCAAAGATAATGCCGAGGTTCCTCACAGTAGTACTGGAGGTCAATGTAATGCCATCCAGAGTAACTATATGCTTTGAAAGCAATTCTGTAAGATGTTTGGGGCCAAATACAATGACTTCAGTCTTGTCTGAATTTAGTAGTAAGAAATTATAGGTCATCCAGGTCTTTATGTCCTTAAGACAATCTTGCAGTCTGGCTAGGTGATTATTTTCATCTGGCTTCATAGATAAATACAATTGAGGGTCGTCAGCATAACAATGAAAATTAATACAGTGCTTCCTAATGATATTGCCTAAAGGAAGCATGTATGATGTGAACAGTATTGGTCCTAAGACAGAACCCTGAGGAACTCCATGATTAACCTTAGTATGCTCAGAAGAACCAAACTGGAACCTGAATGACCTGAACTAAATCCAGGTTTGATTGGTTCTGAGTCTTCAGCAGGAATCCTTCATGAGTCCAGCTCTGAGGATCTGATGTCTGCAGGTGGTCCAGATTCATCTCAGAGAACCCATAACGGGTTCTTCTCTGGACTCTGGAGCAACTGGACCTCCTCTGGAATGGAGGTGTTAGGAGGAGTTGCTTCCAGAGTATCTGCTGCCAACACGCTCAGAAACCAGATAATTATTCTGGATCCTGTATGAAGCTTCCTGCTGGAACCTGGAGTCAGCATGAAGAACATCTGCTTATCATTGATTATCTGATCTGGTTTACTGATCGATAATCACTGACATCACTCAGATCAATAATCCTCAGAATCTGTTCAGACAGGTGAGCTGCCAGCATGGAGTCAGAGCTGCTGATTGGCTGGCAGCAGGAGAAGGCGGAGCTCCAACAGGAAGTGCGTCGCCTGCAGGAGGCGCTGGCGGACAGTCGAGCTGAGGGGGCGGAGCTTCAGGCGAGGAGTCGGGCGCTGAGTCAGCGGGTGAGGAGGGGGCCGGGGGGGGGCTTCATGTGATCAGCAGCAGCCAATCATCACCTCTCTCTCTCTACAGCGCAGCCAATCATCACCTCTCTCTCTACACTCTCTACAGCTCAGCCAATCGGTGTGTCCGGCGCTCGGCCCCTCTGAGGGGGAGGAGAGGGAGTGGAGGAGGAGGCTGAGGGAGTCTAGAGAGAGGGAGGCCCGGCAGGCGCTGCTTATCCACCGGCTCCAGAACAAGGTCAGGGCCAGGGTTCTGGTTCTGGAGGGCACTGTGGGCCAGAACCAGGACCATCAGAACCAGGACTGTTAGAACCAGGACCATCAGAACCAGGACTTGTTAATCTGAACCGGGTGCTGACCGGTGATCAATAATCAGATCAGTGACTGATCAGTTTTATTGGTTTCAGTTTAAACAGATGAATCGAATGATCTGTAAAATATCTGATTGATTCATCAATAAATAATAGTCTGTTGTAGTACCCTTACTAGTATTAGTAATACTGGTGAGTACTGAGTAGTACTAGTGAATACTGACTAGTACTGGTGAGTACTGACTGGTACTGGTGAATACTGACTGGTACTGGTGAGTACTGACTGGTACTGATGAGTACTGGTGAGTACTGACTAGTGCTAGTGAATACCGACTAGTACTGGTGAGTACTGACTACTACTGGTGAATACTGACTAGTACTGGTGAATATTGAGTAGTAGTGGTGAATACTGACTAGTACTGGTGAGTCCTGACTAGTACTAGTGAATACTGACTAATACTAGTGAATACTGACTAGTACTGATGAGTACTGGTGAATACTGACTAGTACTAGTGACTAGTACTAGTGAATACTGACTAGTACTGGTGAGTACTGACTAGTACTAGTGAATACTGACTAGTACTAGTGAATACTGACTAATACTAGTGAATACTGACTAGTACTGGTGAATACTGCATGCAGGTGTTGGAGTACAGGGATCGATGTCAACGTTTGGAGCTTCAGGTGGAGGATGAACACACACAGCTGATCAGCACTGAGGTGAGATACAAGTAGTACTGTAGTACTATAGCAGTACTGTAACAGTACTATTGCAGTACTACAGCAGTAGTACTGCCATACTAACAGCAGTACAACAGCAGTACTAACAGCAGTACTATTGCAGTCTAACAGCAGTACTAACAGCAGTACTACAGCAGTACTAACAGCAGTACTACAGCAGTACTACAGCAGTCCTAACAGCAGTACTATTGCAGTACTACAGCACTACTAACAGCAGTACTATTGCAGTACTACAGCACTACTAACAGCAGTACTAACAGCAGTACTACAGCAGTACTACAGCAGTACTAACAGCATAACTACAGCAGTACTAACAGCAGTACTAACAGCAGTACTACAGCAGTACTAACAGCAGTACTACAGCAGTACTACAGCAGTACTAACAGCAGTACTACAGCAGTACTAACAGCAGTACTAACAGCAGTACTACAGCAGTACTAACAGCAGTACTACAGCAGTACTAACAGCAGTACTACAGCAGTACTACAGCAGTACTAACAGCAGTACTACAGCAGTACTACAGCAGTACTAACAGCAGTACTACAGCAGTACTACAGCAGTACTAACAGCAGTACTACAGCAGTACTACAACAGTACTAACAGCAGTACTACAGCAGTACTAACAGCAGTACTACAGCAGTACTAACAGCAGTACTACAGCAGTACTACAACAGTACTAACAGCAGTACTACATCAGTACTAACAGCAGTACTACAGCAGTACTAACAGCAGTACTACAGCAGTACTACAGCAGTACTAACAGCAGTACTACAGCAGTACTACAGCAGTACTAACAGCAGTACTAACAGCAGTACTAGTATGCCCCCTGCATCGTCCAGATGTTACAGCTGTTGTGTCTGTTGTGTGTGTGTTGTGTGTCTGCTGTGTTTCTCTTGTTGTGTCTGTTGTTGTGTCTGTTGCGTGTCTGTTGTGTGTCTGCTGGGTGTCGGTTGTGTGTCTGTTGCGTGTCTGTTGTGTGTCTGTTTTGTGTCTGTTGTGTGTCTGCAGCAGAGGATCAGAGAGCAGCACAGTGACTCCTTGGAGAGCGCCCTCATCAGGCTGGAGGAGGAACAGCACAGGTGTGTTCACCTGTCCACTCATGCTGTAGTGACATCACCGCCATGACGTCACCAGGTGTGTCTGTCCTCAGGTCTGTCGGTTTGGCCGACACCAACGCTCTCCTCCGGGAGCAGCTCAGCCAATCAGGGCAGGCCAACTGGGCCCTGAGGGAGGACCTTCAGAAACTGACGGCTGATTGGACAACAGCTGTGGAGGAGGCGGAGCAGAGGGAGGCAGACTGGCAGAGAGAGAGGGAGGTCAGCAGTTTGACCTGAAGGTGGCGCTGAGCTGCTGTCACACTGACACGTTGTTTATCTGTTTATCTGATTGTTTATGTTTGTGTTTGTTTAGTGTCGGTCGGGTCATGTGGGTCAGCACCAGGCTCAGCTGCTGTCGGTGTGGAGGTCTGTGGTCTCTCTAAGGCGGCACTGTTACACCCTGAAGACCGCCGCAGACAGGTACATCTACTGCAACCAATCACAATGCTCCGCTACAGCAACACATGACCAACACATGGCCATCAGATGACCAACACATGACCATCAGATGACCATTAGATGACCATCACATGACCATCCTGTCTCTGTGTTGCAGGGATCTGTGGCAGCTGAGGGCAGAGTTTTCTCGTCTTTCTTCGTCCCTCCTCTCCAGCTGTGGCTCCTCCATGAGGCTCGGTGCTCCTCACACTTCCTCGCTCTCTGACCTGCCTCCTCTGTCCTCCACCCTGGTCCTACCTCTTCTGGACTCCTCGGCTGCTGCACCTCCGCCCATCTGCTCCTCCACCCTGGAAACCTTCACCTTAGGAGAGCTGGAGCACAGAGAGGAGGACAAGATGGAGGAGGAGAAGATGCAGGAGGAGAAGGTGGAGGAGGAGAGGATGCAGGAGGAGAAGGTGAAGATGGAGGAGGAGCAGCAGCAGGTTCTGTCAGAGTTGCAGCTCATCCATCAGTCTGAAGTTGCACAGATGCAACAGCGGTAAAAGTTTCTGTTGTTCTCAATTTATTCAAGATCAGATTCTTCATCAACCTTCAGCCCTGTGGAGGTCTGTCTCTAATGAATGATTGTAGAGCTCTATCTCTCTAGTGAGTGATTGTAGAACTCTATCTGTCTAATGAATGATTGTGGAGCTCTAAGCTCTTTAATGAATGATTGTCGAGCTCTATCTCTCTTTAATAAATGAATGTAGAGCTCTGTCTCTTTGTCTTAAGGGTTGTGGAGCTCTCTCGCTCACTACAAGAGGAGGTCCTTCAGAAGGAGGTGATGGAGAAGCAGGCTGAGAGACTCAGGGAATCGGTGAGAAGCCTTCAGTCGGTTAGTCAGGCTGTGATCAGACTGGTGAGTGTTTTTAACTGCTGTGTTTGTGTCAGACGACGTTAGAAAATCAGTATTTAATGAAGCTAGTGCTGGTTAGCATGTGGTCTGGATGAGCTCCTCTGTTTCATCCTGGTTCTGCTGACAACAGAAACATCTGGAAATGAGAGCAGCTGGATTGTAGTTCAGCTGGATTCAGATGCAGTTTAATATATACGTATAAATATATATATATATACATATTAGGGCAGAGACTTTAACGCGTTAATTTCGATTAATTAATTACAGCGAAAATAACGCGTTAAAAATAATAACGCAATTGATTGCACCCTCCTCAGTTCCCTCATTTCTGGCACACCAGTAACTCTGATGAACACTCCAGCCCAGTAGGTGGCGGTAATGAACCTAAAGTCTGTTTGTAGCCATGAAGAAGAAGCACAGGAAGTACTGAGTGAAGTCAGGCTCTGGTGAACAGTAAAGGAAGACAAGCTTGAGCTTGTTGGACAGAAAGTTTCCTTTTAAAAATCTTCCTGATGGCAGCTTGGATAAAAGCCTGGTTGTGAACAAATTGTACAACAAAGAGTTTTCTGATCACTGCGTCACTGCAAGCCGACGGTATCACCTCAATGTAAAACATGTTGCTGTTAGCACCAGAGCTAACGTTAGCTACGAGTCATGCTAACAGCTAACAGTGTAGCCATCCCATAATAGACCACTTTTCTAGACAGTGCATGAGTTTACAGAAAGTCTTCAAATGTTGAATAAAATCGCTATAATTGCACTTAGATTTGCAGTAATCTGTGAATGTAGCAGACAGATGAAAAATGCAGATAAATAGAAATGAAACATTTTAAGTTTTTACTCCGTCGAGGCTCTGCATCCTTGGAGGAGGAATAACCTAAAATTTTTTGTTTATAAAAAAAAATTACATAAATAAAAATTGATATTCCTATAAAAAGAACCATCAAAATTCCACCATTTATCAGACCCAGAAAAGATGAAAACAGAATGAATCTCTGGATTTTCAACTTTCTGAAGCTCCTTGAACTACTTATGCTGATTTTATGTGCCATACAGTGGAAAAAAACGACTAAATTCAGGCTTTAAGTCATCAAAATCACTTTTTCTATATGTCCCATTTCCCTTTTTTTTAAAAATGAATTTTAAATTATAAACAAGTATCTGTCTATTCATTGATTCAATTGTCAACCACAATTTTATTTGAATTGAAAAACTTCACTTATTGTTTCAAATATTGCTATTTGACAAAACTGCAATTAATTGCGATTGATTAATTACAAAGCCTGTAATTAATTAGATCAATTTTTTTAATCACCTCCCACCACTAATGTATATATATATATATATATATATATATATATATATATATATATATATTATATATATATATATATATATATATATATATATATATATATGTGTGTGTGTATGTATGTATGTTCTCAGTAGGACTCAGTAATGAGTAGCTCCACCGTTCTTGTTAATCACTTCAAAAATTGGTTTGGGCATGCTTGATGCGAGTGTTTCCAGGAGGCTGGTGGGAACATTGCTCCAAGTGGTGAAGATGGCTTCACGAAGGGCATCAACTGTCTGGAACTGATGGCCATTTTTATAAACTTCCCTTGCCATCCATCCCCAAATGTTCTCTATGGGATTTAAATCAGGGGAACATGTGGGATGGTCCAGAAGAGTGATGAAGAAGTCCTTTGTCAAGCGAGCATTGTGAACTGCAGCGTTGTCCTGTTGAAAAACCCAGCTTTTACCACACAGACGAGGGCCCTCAGTCATGAGGGATGCCCGCTGCAACATCTGCACGTAACCAGCCGCCGTTTGACGACCTGCACCACCTGAAGCTCCAGTGTTCCACTGAATGAAAAAGCACCCCAGATCATGATGGACCCCCCTCCACTGTGCCGGGTAGATAACATCTCAGGTGGGATCTCCTTGTCATGCCAGTAACGTTGGAAGCCATCTGGACCGTCAAGGTTACATTTTGTCTCATCAGAGAATAAAACTTTTTTCCACCTTTCAATGTCCCATGTTTGATGCTCCCTGGCAAAGTCTAAACGGGGCAGTTTTGTGGCGTTGTAGGAGATGAGGTCTTTGAATTCGTTTTTTGTTTTTGAAACCCTTTTTCCGCAGATGCCGTCTGATGGTTATTGCGCTGCAGTCGGCACCAGTAAGGGCCTTAATTTAGGTCGAGGACCGCCTTGTGTCTTGACGGACAGCCAATCGGATCCTCTGGCTCAGCGCAGGTGTAATTTTTTTGGGTCTACCACTTGACTTTTTTGTTCCATAATGCTCAGGATCTTTCAAAAAATTTAGAATGACTGTCTTACTGCGTCCAACCTCAGCAGCAATGGCACGCTGCGAGAGGCCTTGCTTATGCAGCTCGACGATCCGACCACGTTCAAGAAGAGAAAGCTTCTTAGCTTCAGCCATCAGGAGGGAATGACCGTGTGAATGCCTGACAGAAGATGAGAATTTTGAGCAGATTTGGGCTTTTATAGCTTGTGGTCTTAAACTTTTGATCAGCTGATAAACAGCCTATTTCAGTTTACTTGTTTTCAATAGATTACTTTTTCAAAGTGCTTTTTGTCTCACTCCCCCTTCTTGCTTTTGCATATTGTAGCTCTACTTAAAACCTCATTAAGATCCAAATGTGCAAAAAGTAAATTCTAGCTATTTTTCAACTGGTCTTAAGATTTTGATCACGTCTGTGTATGTGTATATATATATATATATACATATATATATATATATATATATATATATATATTATATATATATATATATATATATATATATATATATATATATATATATATATATATATATATATATATTTTATATGTATGTATATGTGTGTGTATGTATGTGTATATACAGTGGTATGTAAAAGTTTGGGCACCCCTGATAATTTTCAAGATTTTCCTTTATAAATCACTGGTTGTTCAGATCAGCAATTTCAGTTAAATATATCATATAGCAGACGAACACAGTGATATTTGAGAAGTGAAATTAAGTTTATAGGATTTACAGAAAGTGTGCAATAATTATTTAAACAAAAGTAGGCAGGTGCATAAATTTGGGCACCCTTGTTGTTTTATTGATTTGAATACTTTTAGCACTAATTATTGGAACACAAAATTTGTTTGGTAAGCTCATTGACCCTTGACCTACATACGCAGGTGAAGCCAATCATGAGAAAGGGTATTTAAGGTGGCCAATTGCAAGTTGTTCTCCTCTTTGCATCTTCTCTGAAGAGTGGCAACATGGGAGCCTCAAAACAACTGTCAAATGACCTGAAAGCAAAGATTATTCAACATCATGGTTTAGGGGAAGGATACAAAAAGCCAGCTCAGAGGTTTCAGCTGTCAGTTTCCACTGCGAGGAACATAGTGAGGAAATGGAAGACCACAGGCACAGTTCTAGTTAAGGCCTGGAGTGGCAGCCAAGAAAAATCTCAGATAAGCAGAGGCGAAGGATGGTGAGAACAGTCAAACTCAACCCACAGACCAGCTCCAAAGACCTACAACATGATCTTGCTGCAGATGGTGTCACTGTGCATCGTTCAACTATTCAGCGCACTTTGCACAAGGGGATGCTGTATGGGAGAGTAATGCGGAAGAAGCCTTTTCTGCACACATGCCACAAACAGAGTCGCTGGAGGTATGCTAAAGCACATTTGGACAAGCCAGCTTCATTTTGGAATTCAAATAAAATTGTGGTTGACAGTTGAATCAATGAATAGACAGATACATGTTTATAATTTAAAATTTATTTAAAAAAAGGAAAATGAGACATAGAAAATGTGATTTTGATGACGTAAAGCCTGAATTTAGTTGTTTTTTCCACTGTATGGCACATAAAATCAGCATAAGTAGTTCAAGGAGCTTTAGAAAGTTGAAAATCCACAAATTCATTCTGTTTTCATCTTTTCTGGGTCTGATAAATAGTGGAATTTTGATGGTTCTTTTTATAGGAATATCAATTTTTATTTATGTAATTTTTTTTTCTTAAACAAAAAGTTTGAGGTTATTCCTCCTCCAAGGAGGCAGAGCCTCGACGGAGTAAAAACTTAAAATGTTTCATTTCTATTTATCTGCATTTTTCATCTGTCTGCTACATTCAGATTACTGCAAATCTAAGTGCAATTATAGCGATTTTATTCAACATTTGAAGACTTTCTGTGAACTCAAGCACTGTCTAGAAAAGTGGTCTATTATGGATGGCTACACCGTTAGCCGTTAGCATGACTCGTAGCTAACGTTAGCTCTGGTGCTAACAGCAACATGTTTTACATTGAGGTGATACCGTCGGCTTGCAGTGACGCAGTGATCAGAAAACTCTTCGTTGTACAATTTGCTCACAACCAGGCTTTTATCCAAGCTGCCATCAGGAAGATTTTTAAAAGGAAACTTTCTGTCCAACAAGCTCAAGCTTGTCTTCCTTTACTGTTCACCAGAGCCTGACTTCACTCAGTACTTCCTGTGCTTCTTCTTCATGGCTACAAACAGACTTTAGGTTCATTACCGCCACCTACTGGGCTGGAGTGTTCATCAGAGTTACTGGTGTGCCAGAAATGAGGGAACTGAGGAGGGTGCAATCAATTGCGTTATTATTTTTAACGCGTTATTTTCGCTGTAAATAAAGTCTCTGCCCTAATGTGTGTGTGTGTATGTATATGTATATGTATATATATAGATATATATATATATATATATACATCCATCCATCCATCCATTATCTATACACCGCTTAATCCTCACTAGGGTCGCGGGGGGGCTGGAGCCTATCCCAGCTGACTCGGGCGAAGGCAGTGGACACCCTAGACAGGTCGCCAGTCTGTCGCAGGGCTACACACAAAGACACACAACCACTTTCACATTCACACCTACGAGCAATTTAGAATAGTCAATTAACCTCAGCATATTTTTGGACTGTGGGAGGAAGCCGGAGAACCCGGAGAAAACCCACGCATGCACAGGGAGAACATGCAAACTCCATGCAGAAAGATCCCGGGAAAGCCGGGACGCGAACCAGGGACCTTCTCGCTGCAAGGCGAAAGCGCTAACCACTAGACCACTGTACAGCCCTATATATATATATATATATATATATATATATATATATATATATATATATATATATATATATATATATATATATATATATATATATATATATATATATATATATTGTTACGCACCCGTCTAGGGGGAAGGTGCGTAGCATAATGTTTGTTTAAAAATAAATTTAAAAAAAAGGTGGAATATTTTCCCAGTCCCCAAAAAAACAGTGAACAGTTTGTCGAAAAATTACAAAGAAAGGTTTATTTACACTATTTACAAAAAATAAAAGAGGCCACCACATGGGCTATTCAGTCAAGCAAAAAGAAAACGAAATAATTGGATACAAACTAAAGAGGCATTATAGCACTCAAACAAAAGATCCTATCCCACAAAATCACAGCTTCTACAAAACTAAACCTAAGTCTAACAAACAACAAAAAAACACACTATCTTAATCTAATCCAAAAACACGGGTCTCAAGGCACAAAGTTTGGAGTCTGGGAAAAAAAAACAAGGTTGCTGCTGTCAGAAAGGCTCCCTCCATCACTGCCGGCCGCCAAGATTTAAAATGGTCTTCGGCCAATCAGCGCTGGGCCCGCCTTGTCACCAATCAGCTCCTGCACACAAAGATCCACACAAAGACAGAACAGCCACTACCAACCAACAGGACGTAACAAACCACAAGGACGAAACAAAGATCTACAAACAAACACAGAACACTCACTCCCAGACAACAAAACAATTCAAAACTACAAACACAACATTACCCGAAATACGGCCACAGCCGTAACATATATATATATTGCCAAAAGTATTGGCTCACCTGCCTTGACTCGCATATGAACGTCAGTGACATCCCATTCCTAATCCATAGGGTTCAATATGACATCGGTCCACCCTTTACAGCTAGAACAGCTTCATCTCTTCTGGGAAGGCTGTCCACAAGGTTTAGGAGTGTGTTTCTGGGAATTTTTGACCATTCTTCCAGAAGCGCATTTGTGAGGTCACACACTGATGTTGGACCAGAAGGTCTGGCTCTCAGTCTCTGCTCTAATTCATCCCAAAGGTGTTCTATGGGGTTGAGGTCAGGACTCTGTGCAGGCCAGTCAAGTTCATCCACACCAGACTCTGTCATCCATGTCTTTCTGGACCTTGCTTTGTGCACTGGTGCACAGTCATGTTGGAAGAGGAAGGACCAGCTCCAAACTGTTCCCACAAAGTTGGGAGCATGGAATTGTCCAAAATGTCTTGGTATGCTGAAGCATTCAGAGTTCCTTTCACTGGAACTAAGGGTCCAAGTCCAGCTCCTGAAAAACAAGCCCACACCATAATCCCCCCTCCACCAAACTTTACACTTGGCACAATGCAGTCCAACAAGTATGGTTCTCCTGGCAACCACCAAACCCAGACTGGTCCATCAGATTGCCAGATGGAGAAGCGTGATTGGTCACTCCAGAGAAGGCGTCTCCACTGCTCTAGAGTCCAGTGGTGGCTGCTTTACACCACTGCATCCCACGCTTTGCATTGCACTTGGTGATGTATGGCTTGGATGCAGCTGCTGGGCCATGGAAACCCATTCCATGAAGCTCTCTGCTGAAGCACTGTTCTAGAGCTAATCTGAAGGCCACATGAAGTTTGAAGGTCTGTAGTGATTGACTCTGCAGAAAGTTGGCCACCTCTTGGCACTATGCTCCTCAGCATCCACTGACCCCGCTCCGTCAGTTTACGTGTCCTACCACTTGGTGGCTGAGTTGCTGTTGTTCCCACACACTTCCACTTTCTGATAATACAGCTGACAGTTGACTGTGGAATATTTAGGAGCCAGGAAATGTCACGACTGGATTTGTTGCACAGGTGGCATCCTATCACAGTTCCACGCTGGAATTCACTGAGCTCCTGAGAGCGAGCCATTCTTTCACAGATGTTTGTAAAAGCAGTCTGCAGCCTAGGTGCTGGATTTTATACACCTGTGGCCATGGAAGTGATTGGAACACCTGATTCTGATTATTTGGATGGGTGAGCCAATACGTTTGGCAATATAGTCTTTATATACACACTCTGATTGGTTCTCACTATTAGGTGTTTTTGTTCAGTCCAGAGCCCTGAGCAGCAGCGTGTCCTCAGACGACGTCCTCGCCCTGGACCTGTCCTCCCTACTGTCCATCGTGTCCCACGCTGAGAGCACCCTCCGCTCGAAACACGAGGAGCTGCAGGTCAGTGACGCTCACACAGTGCTGCTGCCTGCTGAGGTCACAGCTCGCCGCCGTCTCACTGGCTCTGTCTGTCAGGGGGCGGAGCTTTCTCTGAGGCGCCTCAGCGACGACATCACGACCCTGAAGGTTCGGCTGGAGCAGCTGGAGGACGTCAACCTGCAGCTGAACACACAAACACAACACACACAGCAGGAGCTCACACACACTGCGGAGCTACTGAGCAGGTACACACACACACACACACACACACACACACACACACACACACACACACAGCCAGTTTGAATAGAACCCATTAGATCCACTCATTAGACTCAAACACTACAGGGGGAAAGTCTGAGGCGCTCAGTAAAGATCTGAAAAAGAAAATCACTGACTGGAACAAGTCAGAAAGTGACTTGGAGTCATTTGAAAGCAGCTTCAGATCCAGAATCATCTGTTTGTCAGAATAAAGTTCATGGTCCAGTTGTGTTGCTGCCACCATCAGGAAGAAAACACAAACTATCACCTGCTGCTGAGAGACGACTGGTCAGGATGGTCAAGAGTCAATCAGGAACCATCAGAAAGCAGGTCTGGATGAATGAGAAGCTGCTGGAACACAGCTGTCAGAGTCCACAGGGTTCTAGAGGATCCATGAAGAAGGAAGTTCTTCCTCTAGAAGCAGAACCTTAAAGCTCCACTAAGTCTGCTGCTGATCACATGGATAAAGAAAAAGTTCTGGAGGAAAGTTCTGTGGTCAGATGGAACAAAAACTGAAGGTGAGGCCTTCAACCCCAAGAACCCCAAGCCTACCATCAAGCATGGATTTGGCAGTATCATGCTCTGGGGCTTTCTAGAAGAGCTTCTGGACTGGTTTCAGACTTGGGCGGGTCTTTTTTAACCCCAAGAACACCAAACCTACCACCAAGCATGGTGGTGGCAGTATCATGCTCTGTGGAACTGGAGCTGTTCACAAAGTAAATGGAATAATGAAGAAGGAGGATCACCTCCACGTAGGGCTGGGCGATAAATCGATTTTATCGATTAATTTGACTTTGTACTTAATGCCGATTTGTTTTAATGAAAATTGATTTTCTCATCAACATCCGCCACCAACGCCTTCCCGCTGGGCTCCCGTAGTTCAGAGTGCGCCCCCCTCCCCCCCGCGCTTGATAAACAAACAACATGGCGGCGAGCGGTGCAGATCTAAAGGCGCGTGTCCACTGGATGTGATTTTCCCGCACAGCAACGAACCGCATATGTGAATCGCACGTACGGCGGGTGGTCACTAGCAGACCACAACATGGTCACATGACAGCGCTGAGCAACAGCAGGCTGCTACGTGGTGACGTCACCGAGCTTTCAGCTGGACAGTCCTGCAGACAGGTTGGATAAACACAGCGGCTCGGCCGCAAACTTTCCCTTTTATTTCAAAAAACACGTCAGCAAAAAGTATTTCTGAAAGCATTTGAGGCAGAAATAATCTGTGCAACAGCTGAATCTGTCCTGGTTTTAGGTCACCGACGCCTAGTTTAGCAGTTTGAGGACAGTTTAACGATGCGTGGAATGTCTGCACGCTGCATCCAATTTGCATAAAGTCGAAGTCCAGTCTACTTTATGCAAATGAGCTGCAGCCCTCTCCAGGTAAATACACCGCATCACAGCGGGAAACACACCGCAACCGGACCAGCATGCAGCATGCGGTGCATTTCCAGCTGCGATCAGGTGCATAAAGCAGACTGGACTCCGCGGTGCAGAGATTAGGTAGAGGGTTAAAAAAATCGGATAAATCGTGAATCGGGATTTTTTGTGAAATAATCAGAGATTTTTTTTTTAGGCCATATCGCCCAGCCCTACCTCCACGTTCTTCAGGAAAACCTAAAACCATCAGCAGAAGGTTGATCTTGGACACCGTTGGATGTTTCAACCAGACAATGAGCCCAAACACACATCAGACGTGGTAAAGAAATGGGTCCATCAGGCTGGAATGAAGGTTCTAGACTGGTCTCCCCAAAGTCCTGACTTAATTACATCAAGAACCTGAAGAACCAAGTCAGAAAAACAACAAGTTTAGTAGAACTGAACCAATTCTGTTCAGAGGAGTCAAAGATCAACCAGAAGATTGAAACCAGAAGAACCAAACTGAGGAGGAAATGGACAAATTTAACCAAATATTAACATATAAACATTTCTGTTTGTTTATTTATGATGCAGCAGGTTTAGTCGTATCTCCAGAGATGGCACCAGCTGCAAGAACAATCATTGTTTTCATGATTCCATCAGCGAACATTCAGAGTTCTAGGAGTGAAACTGATCTGAAAACATGGTCTTTATAAGTGGATGTAAACTCGTGTTCATGCCTGTGTCTGCATGTACAGGTGATGTGTGTTTCTACATGTATAACCTCTATATGACCTCTGTGTGACCTCTGACCTTTGTGTGACCTCTGTATGACATGTATGACCTCTCTCTGTATGACATCTGTGTGACCCCTGTATGGCCTCTGTTTGACCTCTGACCTCTGTGTGACCTCTATATGACCTCTGTATGACCCCTGACAGAGAGCAGGAGGTGTCTTCCTCCCTCCGCCTGCAGCTGCAGGAGGTCCACAGCAGAGAGGAGGACCTCCACAGAGACCGAGACCGACAGCAGGAGCGCCTGGAGCATCTGGAGGCTGAGACACACCGACGGTAACCGGTTCTACTGGGTTCTACTGGGGTCTACCGGGTTCTACTGGGTTCTGCTGTTCCGTGTTCTCTGCTGTACATCTGTGGTTCTCTTTCAGAGTGGAGGCGGAGCTGTTGGAGAACATCCAGCTGTCAGAGAGAGAAGCTCTGCAGAGAACCAAGATCCACAGACTGGAGGTAGAACCTAACTCTGAGGTCCTGGACTGATTCTGATTATAGAAGACTACTGAGTCTGTCCTCCTGTCTGTCCTCCTGTCGGTCCTTCTGTCTGTCCTCCTCCAGGGGGCGTTAGAGAGAGAGCAGTTACACAAACAGAGAGCAGAAGAAGAATCTGCTGATGCCAGACAAGCACTGCAGAAGGTAGGAAGATTAGTCCTGGATTTAACCCTTTAATCCTGAATTAAAACCTTTAATCCTGAATTTAAACATTTAATCCTGAATTTAAACCCTTTAATCCAGAATATAAACCTTTAATCCTGAATTTAAACCCTTTAATCCAGAATATAAACCTTTAATCCTGAATTTAAACCCTTTAATCCAGAATATAAACCTTTAATCCTGAATTTAAATCCTTTAATCCTGAATTTAAACATTTAATCCTGAATTTAAACCCTTTAATCCTGAATTTAAACATTTAATCCTGAATTTAAACCCTTTAATCCTGAATTTAAACCCTTTAATCCTGAATTTAAATCCTTTAATCCTGAATTTAAACTCTTTAATCCTCAGACTGTTTGTATTTCTTGGTTTTGTCCTCAGTCCAGGGATGTTGTGCTGCGTCTCTCGTCCTCGGAGACTTTGTTGAGACGGGAGCTGGACGAAGGACGCGATGCTCTGGAGAAGATGTCCGCCCTGAACTCAGCTTTGGCCTTAGATAAGCGAGAGCTGAACCATCAGCTGCTGCAGGTACCACAGCTCACCTGAGCTCTGAGTGATGCTACCTGAATAGGACACCTTTACTGCAGCACTGTCGCTGTGTTTCCAGGTGGAAGGTGAGCTGTCCGACAGCCAATCACAGCTCCAGGCTCTGAGGTCAGAGGTTAATACTCTGCACAGAGAAGTCAAAGCCCTCAACATGGACTGCAGCCAGCTCAGGTGAGTTCACCTGCAGCACTCATCAACATTTAATCCAGAATGTAAAGACTTTAATCCAGAATATAAACATTAATCCATAATATTACTCCAGAATGTAAAGACTTTAATCCTGAATAAAAATATTTAATCCTGAATATAAACATTAATCCTGAATGAATACATTTATTCATGAATAAAAGTATTAATCCAGGATCAAAGCCTTAATTGTGGATATTAACATTTAGTCTGAAGTGTAAATTCTTTATTATTTTTTTAATCATATTTATTATTATTATTATTATTATTATTATTGTTATATATTGGATGCAGAATCCATTCCTTCATCTCAAACAGAAACACCTTAGTCTTGATCCTTTAATCCAAATTATCTACATGTTTCCTGTTCAGAAAGCAGAAGTCCTCGGAGGCTGACGTCCTCCTTCAGCTGAGACAACGAGAGGTGGAGCTGGAGAGGAAGATGGAGGAGAAGGAGAGGCAGCTGGTCTCCTTGGTGGAGCAGAAGCAGAGGGAGGGAGGGCAGCTGGAGGAGGTACAGAAAAGCTGACAGTCATGTGACACTCCTGCATGTTCACCTGTACCAGGTGTGATGTTTGTGTGTGGTCCTCAGCTGTCCTCCCAGAGAGCTTCAGTGTGTTTGGAGCTGAAGGAGGCGCAGCAGCAACTGAAGGAGGCGCAGGAGGAGGTGAAGAGGAGGGAGAGGCTGCAGGAGGAGCAGCAGAGAGACAATAGGAGGCTACAGGAGGAGCAGAAAGGTCTGCAACGACACCTGGAGCATCTGCAGGAGGAGCTGCAGGAGCTCAGGTAAGACCTCAGCTCACATATGGTTTATACAGGTAAACAACACACCTGGAAACAGGTAAATATACCCTATATTACCAAAAGTATTGGCTCAGCCATCCAAATAATCAGAATCAGGTGTTCCAATCACTTCCATGGCCACAGGTGTATAAAATCCAGCACCTAGGCTGCAGACTGCTTTTACAAACATTTGTGAAAGAATGGCTCGCTCTCAGGAGCTCAGTGAATTCCAGCGTGGAACTGTGATAGGATGCCACCTGTGCAACAAATCCAGTCGTGACATTTCCTGGCTCCTAAATATTCCACAGTCAACTGTCAGCTGTATTATCAGAAAGTGGAAGTGTGTGGGAACGACAGCAACTCAGCCATCAAGTGGTAGGACACGTAAACTGACGGAGCGGGGTCAGTGGATGCTGAGGAGCATAGTGCCAAGAGGTGGACAACTTTCTGCAGAGTCAATCACTACAGACCTTCAAACTTCATGTGGCCTTCAGATTAGCTCTAGAACAGTGCTTCAGCAGAGAGCTTCATGGAATGGGTTTCCATGGCCCAGCAGCTGCATCCAAGCCATACATCACCAAGTGCAATGCAAAGCGTGGGATGCAGTGGTGTAAAGCAGCCACCACTGGACTCTAGAGCAGTGGAGACGCCTTCTCTGGAGTGACCAATCACGCTTCTCCATCTGGCAATCTGATGGACCAGTCTGGGTTTGGTGGTTGCCAGGAGAACCATACTTGTTGGACTGCATTGTTCCAAGTGTAAAGTTTGGTGGAGGGGGGATTATGGTGTGGGCTTGTTTTTCAGGAGCTGGGCTTGGACCCTTAGTTCCAGTGAAAGGAACTCTGAATGCTTCAGCATACCAAGACATTTTGGACAATTCCATGGTCCCAACTTTGTGGGAACATTTTGGAGCTGGTCCTTCCTCTTCCAACATGACTGTGCACCAGTGCACAAAGCAAGGTCCATAAAGACATGGATGACAGAGTCTGGTGTGGATGAACTTGACTGGCCTGCACAGAGTCCTGACCTCAACCCCATAGAACACCTTTGGGATGAATTAGAGCAGAGACTGAGAGCCAGACCTTCTGGTCCAACATCAGTGTGTGACCTCACAAATGCGCTTCTGGAAAAATGGTCAAAAATTCCCATAAACACACTCCTAAACCTTGTGGACAGCCTTCCCAGAAGAGATGAAGCTGTTCTAGCTGTAAAGGGTGGACCGATGTCATATTGAACCCTATGGATTAGGAATGGGATGTCACTGACGTTCATATGCGAGTCAAGGCAGGTGAGCCAATACTTTTGGCAATATAGTGTATGTGTTTATACAGGTATACAACACACCTGGAAACAGGTAAATGTATGTGTTTATTAGAGATCGACCGATTATCGGTCGGGCCGATTATCGGTGCCGATATTTGGACATTTGACGTATATCGGCATCGGCCTTTTTTTAATCCAACGGGCCGATATGAATAAATCAATTTAAACCTGAGTTATTTGGGCTCAGATGCAGCCGCGTCTCTCTCTCCTGCTTTCTGTCTCCAGCACTATCCACCCCGCGCTCTGATTGGTTAAGCTTCAGTGGCAGAGCCTCTGAAGCAGTAGCTGTCCTCACACACACAGCAGAGAGGGAAAGTTTTCTCGTGTGAGAAGCTCCAGAGAGAAAACACGTGTCGAAGGTAAATGCAGAAAACTCTTCCGAAATTGTAATAAACATCCCAGTGCTCTAGATCTCACAACTACTACTAACGTTACAGTGAGCAGCAGAATAACCTAAGAGCGGAGTAAACATTAGTGGCAGCTCTGCTAACTCCTAATCCCCACCCCCCCCACCCCACGTCAGTGATGGGTCCAAAGAAACAGCAAGTCCCACAAGTATGGTTCTCCTGGCAACCACCAAACCCAGACTGGTCCATCAGATTGCCAGATGGAGAAGCGTGATTGGTCCCTCCAGAGAAGGCGTCTCCACTGCTCTAGAGTCCAGTGGTGGCTGCTTTACACCACTGCATCCCACGCTTTGCATTGCACTTGGTGATGTATGGCTTGGATGCAGCTGCTGGGCCATGGAAACCCATTCCATGAAACTCTCTGCTGAAGCACTGTTCTAGAGCTAATCTGAAGGCCACATGAAGTTTGAAGGTCTGTCGTGATTGACTCTGCAGAAAGTTGTCCACCTCTTGGCACTATGCTCCTCAGCATCCACTGACCCCGCTCCGTCAGTTTACGTGTCCTACCACTTGGTGGCTGAGTTGCTGTCGTTCCCACACACTTCCACTTTCTGATAATACAGCTGACAGTTGACTGTGGAATATTTAGGAGCCAGGAAATGTCACGACTGGATTTGTTGCACAGGTGGCATCCTATCACAGTTCCACGCTGGAATTCACTGAGCTCCTGAGAGCGAGCCATTCTTTCACAAATGTTTGTAAAAGCAGTCTGCAGCCTAGGTGCTGGATTTTATACACCTGTGACCATGGAAGTGATTGGAACACCTGATTCTGATTATTTGGATGGCTGAGCCAATACTTTTGGCAATATAGTGTATGTGTTTATACAGATATACAGCACACCTGGCCACACTGAGGTATATGTGTTTGCCTGTTGTGCTTCACCTGAACCTCCTTCTCTGCAGGTGTCTGTCGGTGTCTCTCCAGCAGCAGCTCAGTCAGCAGCAGAAGCAGTTCAGTCAGTCTGATGTGGACAGGTGTCAGCTGGTCAGATACGTCCAGACGGTCCAGGAGGCCAAGCTCACCTTACAGGGTCAGAACACACCTGTACTGTCATAGTAACACCTGGAGCTCACCTGGAAACTGGTTCAGAGAGGAAGGTTCTAGTATCTGTAGTACCAGCAGTATGGGGGTTAGTAGTCAGTAGTAGTAGTACCAGTAGCAGTAGTAGTAGTACTAGTACCAGTAGTCTTACTACCAGTAATACTTCTTGTGTACTCTCTGAGGTATTCATGCAGTACTAGTACCAGTAATATTAGTAGTATTAGTATCTGTAGTACCAGCAGTATTAGTATCAGTAGTAGTAGTACCAGTAGCAGTAGTAGTAGTACTAGTACCAGTAGTATTAGTACCAGTAATACTTGTTGTGCACTCTCTGAGGTATTCATGCACTATTAGTACCAGTCGTAGTATTAGTATTTGTAGTACTTTTTGTGTAATCTCTGAGGTATTCAGTAGTATTAGTACCAGTAGTAGTAGTAGTAGTAGTAATAGTCGTGGTCGTAGTAGTAGTAGTTTTTGTAGTACTTCTTGTGTACTCTCTGAGGTATTCATGTAGTATTAGTACCAGTAGTAGTATTGTTTGTATTACTTGTTGTGTACTCTGTGGTATTCATGCAGTATTAGTACCAGTAGTAGTAGTAGAACCAGTAGTACGTCTTGTGTACTCTGTGATATTCATGCAATATTAGTACCACTAGTAGTTTTGTAGTAGCAGTAGTACTTTTTGTGTACTCTCTGAGGTATTCATGCAGTATTAGTAACAGAAATAGTATTAGTACCAGTAGTACTTGTTGTGCACTCTCTGTGGTATTCATGCAGTATTAGTACCAGTAGTAGTACCAGTAGCACTTGTTGTGTACTCCCTGAGGTATTCATGCAGTATTAGTACCAGTATTAGTCATAATGTTTGTAGTACTTGTTGTGTACTTTGTGGTATTCATGCAGTATTATTACCAGTAGTAGTAGTAGTACCAGTAGTACATGTTGTGTACTCTCTGAGGTTTTCATGCAGTATTAGTACCAGTATTATTAGTTGTGCCAGTAGTACTTGTTGTGTACTCTCTGAGATATTCATGCAGTCTTAGTACCAGTATTAGTAGTAATATTTGTAGTACTTGTTGTGTACTTTGTGGTATTCATGCAGTATTTGTACCGGTATTATTAGTAGTACCAGTAGTACTTGTTGTGTACTCTCTGAGGTATTCATGCAGTCAGTATTAGTACCAGTAGTAGTAGTAGTAGTACCAGTAGTACTTGTTGTGTACTCTCTGAGGTATTCATGCAGTATTAGTATCAGTAGTAGTAGTACCAGTAGTACTTGTTGTGTACTCTCTGAGGTATTCATGCAGGATTAGTACCAGCAGTAGTAGTAGTAGTACCAGTAGTACTTGCTGTGTACTCCCTGAGGTATTCATGCAGTATTAGTACCAGTAGTAGTACCAGTAGTACTTTTTGTGTACTCTCTGAGGTATTCATGCAGTATTAGTACCAGTATTAGTAGTAACATTTGTAGTACTTGTTGTGTACTTTGTGGTATTCATGCAGTATTAGTACCAGTATTATTAGTAGTATCAGTAGTCCTTGTTGTGTACTCTCTGAGGTATTCATGCAGTATTAGTATTAGCAGTAGTAATAGTATTTGTAGTACTTGTGTACTCTCTGAGGTATTCATGCAGTATTAGTATCAGTAGTAGTAGTAGTGCCAGTACTACTTTTTGTGTACTCTCTGAGGTATTCATGCAGTATTAGTACCAGTAGTAGTAGTAGTACCAGTAGTACTTTTTGTGTACTCTCTGAGGTATTCATGCAGTATTAGTATCAGCAGTAGTAGTAGTATTTGTAGTACTTGTGTACTCTCTGAGGTATTCATGCAGTAACTTGTGTTTGTCTGAAGGGGAGGTGGAGTTCCTGAGAGGAGAACTGGAGCGAGAGACGTCCAGGAGAGAAGAGGAGCAGGAGAGGACGGAGAGCAGTGAGGAGCAGAAGGAGGAGCTGCAGGAGGAGCTTCAGAGACTGTCGGAGGAGGTGGAGGAGCTCAGGAGGAGGAGGACACACCAAGACGAGGAGAGGAGGCAGGAGGAGGAGGCCTGGCAGAGAGAAAGAGAAGCTCTGAACCAGGAGCTGGGAACCAAAGATGGAGAGGTGGAGGTGCTGAGGAGACGCATGAAGGGACTGGAGGAGGAGAAGGAGGAGAGACAGAGGGAGGTGGACAGACTGATGGAGGAGACAGAGGAGAGAAAGATGGAGGTGGACAGACTGATGGAGGAGAAACAGAGGGAGGTGGACAGACAGATGGAGAAGAAGGAGGAGAGACAGATCGAGGTGCACAGACTGATGGAGGAGAAGGAGGAGAAACAGAGGGAGGTGGACAGACTGATGGAGGAGAAGGAGGAGAGACAGAGGGAGGTGGACAGACTGATGGAGGAGAAGGAGGAGAAACAGAGGGAGGTGGACAGACTGATGGAGGAGAGACAGAGGGAGGTGGACAGACTGATGGAGGAGAGACAGAGGGAGGTGGACAGACTGATGGAGGAGAAGGAGGAGAGAAAGATGGAGGTGGACAGACTGATGGAGGAGAAACAGAGGGAGGTGGACAGACAGATGGAGAAGAAGGAGGAGAGACAGAGGGAGGTGGACAAACTGTTGAAGGAAATGGAGGAGAGACAGAGGGAGGTGGACAGACTGATGGAGGAGAGACAGAGGGAGGTGGACAGACTGATGGAGGAGAAGGAGGAGAAACAGAGGGAGGTGGACAGACTGATGGAGGAGAGACAGAGGGAGGTGGACAGACTGATGGAGGAGAAGGAGGAGAGACAGAGGGAGGTGGACAGACAGATGGAGAAGAAGGAGGAGAGACAGAGGGAGGTGGACAAACTGTTGAAGGAAATGGAGGAGAGACAGAGGGAGGTGGACAGACTGATGGAGGAGAGACAGAGGGAGGTGGACAGACTGATGGAGGAGAAGGAGGAGAAACAGAGGGAGGTGGACAGACTGATGGAGGAGAGACAGAGGGAGGTGGACAGACTGATGGAGGAGAAGGAGGAGAAACAGAGGGAGGTGGACAGACTTATGGAGGAGAGACAGAGGGAGGTGGACAGACTGATGGAGGAGAAGGAGGAGAGACAGAGGGAGGTGGACAGACTGATGGAGGAGAAGGAGGAGAGACAGAGGGAGGTGGACAGACTGATGGAGGAGAAGGGGGACAGGGAGACTCAGATCAGTCTCCTGATGAAGAGAATGCATCAAGCAGATGAGGAGAAGGAGAAACTACAAGAGGTGAAGAGGATGGAGGTCAGGCTGAGAGAGGAGGTGAAGAAGGAGGAGAGGAGGAGGGAGGAGGAGATGCAGAGGGTCACAGAGATGGAGGTGCTCTGCGACCAGATGGACACATTAGAAAGAGAGAAGGAAGACAGAGAGAAGGAGGTGTATCGACTGAGGAGAGCAGCAGAGGAGGAGGTGCAGAGATGGAGGAGGACGGTGGAGGAGCTGGAGGAGGAGATCAGCAGACTGAGAAAAGAAACATTCACATTACAGGAGGAGAGAGAGCAGGAGAGGAGGAAGAGGGAGAGACTGAAGGAGGAGAAGGAGGAGGAGGTGAGGAGGCTGATGGAGAGGCTGCAGGAGAGAGTCGGGGAGGTGGAGCTGCTGAGGGTGAGGCTGAACATAGCCACCGAGGAGTGCGAGGGGGTGAAGGAGGAGGTGCAGAGGAGGGAGTGCAACCTGGAGCAACAGATCAGTGCTGTCAGGGAGCAGGAGGAGGAGGTGCAGCAGCTGAGGAAGTACTTGAGGCTGCTGCAGGAGCAGCAGGAGGAGGGAGAGAGGGAGCGGCAGGAGGTGGAGGTCAGGCTGAGGCAGAAGGAGCAGAGGGAGGAGCAGCTGGAGGAGCTGCTGAAGCAAACCAGGGCGCTGCTGGAGGACGAGAGGAGACGAGGAGAACAGAAAGACAGCAGGATCTCCTCCCAGGACAAGGAGCTGCAGGAGGCCCGGACCCAGAGTGACGGAGCCAGAAGAAGAACCAGACAGATGGAGGCGCACCAGCACCGCCTGGAGGAGGAGCTGCAGGAGTGCAGGGAGGAGGCAGAGCTCAGAGCACCGGAGGCAAACAAACTCAAACACCTCCTCACCCAGAGAGAGGAGGGGATGCAGCAGCTCAGAGCTCTGCTGGAGGAGAGAGAGGAGGAGACCAGGCAGAGGGAGGAGAGGAGGAGAACTGAGGAGGACAGGAGGAGGAGGATGGAGGACAGACTGAGGGAGGTGGAGGAGGAGAAGAGGAGCATGGAGGAAGAGAAGAGAAGGATTGAGGAGGAGAAGAGAAGGATGGAGGTGGAGAGGAGGAGCATGGAGGACAGACTGATGGAGGTGGAGGATGAGAGGAGGAAGATGAAGGACAGATGGGGAGAAACAGAAAAGGAGGTGAAGGAGCAAAGAGAGGAGCTGAGGAGGATGGTGGAGGAGAGAAAAAGCCTGGAGAACAGAGTGAAGGAGAGGCAGGCGGAACTGAGGAGGCTAAGGGAGGAGAAGAGGAGACTGAAAGACAAGCTCACAGAGAAGGACACAGAAATGGAAGAGCTGTGGGAGGAGCTGAGGAGAAAAGAGGAGAAGAGGAGGATGGAGGAGACTGAGACGAGTCAGCATATGGTAGTGGAGGAGAGAGGAAGGTCCAGGGTGAGACAGCTGGAGGAGGAGAAGACAGGACTGTCACTGGAGCTGAGAAGGATGGAGAGGGAGGTGACAGTTCTCAGAGAGGAGGTGCAGAGGGAGAGGGAGGAGTCACAGGAGGAGCTGAGGAGGAGAAGAGAGGAGCTGTCTGCACTCAGAGAGGAGCTGAGGAAACAGCAAAGACAGAAGGAGGAGATACAGGAGGAGATAACTGTACTGAAGGAGGAGCTACGACAGAAGGAGGAGTGGAGGTCAAAGGACATGAAGAGGAGCCAGGAGGAGAGGAGACAGAAAGAAGAGGTGCAGGAGGAGCTGAGGAGGACTGATAACAAGCTGATGGTCATTACAGAGGAGCTCCAACATCAACAGAAGGAGAAGGAGGAGATCCAGGAGAAGTTACTGAGGACACAGCAGGAGGTGCAGAGAGAGAGGGAGGAGGCACAGGAGGAGCTGAGGAGGATGAGAGAGGAGCTAAGGAAGCAACAAAGACAGAAGAAGGAAATACAACAGAAGTTACTGAGGACAGAGGAGGAGATGCAGAGGGAGAGAGAGGAGATGAATGTACTGAAGGAGGAGCAAAGACAGAAGGAGGAGGAGTGGAGGTCGAAGGAGATAAAGAGGAGCCAGGAGGAGCTGAGTCGGACTGAAAACAAGCTGACCGTCATCACAGAGGAGCTGCAACATCAACAGAAGGAGAAGGAGGAGATCCAGGAGAAGTTACTGTGGACACAGGAGGAGGTGCAGAGGAGCCGAGAGGAGGTGCAGAAAGAAGGGAAGGAGAAGAAGGGGGCGCAGGATGAGCTGCTGAAGAGGAGAGAAGATGTAGCAGCTCTCAGAGAGGAGGTGCAGCAGGAGAGGAGGAGGAAGGAGGAGGTCCAGCAGGAGCTGAGAGGAGTCCAGCAGAGTGTGGAGGTGATGACAGACAGCCTGAGCTCCCTGCAGAGTCAGGTACTAATATTACTGTTATTGTTGGTATTATTATTATTTTTGTTGTTATTGATCTTACTATTGCTTTGGAGCTAGATCTCCATGGTAACTGATGCTGA
Organism: Amphiprion clarkii; assembly: GCA_027123335.1. Classification (NCBI taxonomy): domain Eukaryota; kingdom Metazoa; phylum Chordata; class Actinopteri; family Pomacentridae; genus Amphiprion; species Amphiprion clarkii. The sequence goes on from CM049576.1 coordinate 8,857,239, forward strand.
GGAGCTATCCTGGTCCAGTTTAGCTTTAACCAAATATTTTCCTGATGATCCAGATTCTCAGCTGGTGGTTTATCTGTGCATGTTATTAATCATATTCTGTGTTAATGAAGTCCTGTAGTTACAGCAGGATAACCAGATGTTACCATGGAAACCTCCATGTGTTCAGCTGGTGATGCAGAAAGGACAGAATGTGTTTTAATGTGTGGTCCTGATTAGCTGCTCAGTTCATCCCTGTGACGGTCTATATTTATCTCTCATACTTATAGTTTATTTCATGGAACCTCTAACTCAGTGGTTCTAAATTTTTTTCTGCCAGGCCCTCCTTCGGAAAACAAAAAACTTCTGCGCATATATGTATATATATATATATATATATATATATATATATATATATATATATATATATATATATATATATATATATATATATATATATATATATATATATATATATATATATATATATATAAAAAACAAAAAAACAGTTTTTACATTAAAACATTAATATGCAGGGCTGTGTTATTTTGTCTGATTCCATTTTGTTGTTTTTCAGAGTAAAGGTGAAGGGAGTCAAACTCATTTTAGTGCAGGGACACATAAAGCTCAATTTGATCTCAAGTGGGCCCCAGTAAAATCACAGCATAATAACCTAATTTACCACAACTCCAACTTTTTCCCTTTGTTTTAGTTCGAAAAAGTGCATTCTGAAAATGTTCACATTTAATGAATTATCTTTTTACAAAACATTATGATCGCCCTGAAATTTCTTAAGAAAAACAAGTTCAATTCCAACAGTATTATGCCTCAGTTGATCATTTACATGTGCATTGCAACTGACAGATCACAGTTTATCTACACAGGAACACAACATTTAGTCACAGCTATCTGGAACTGAACAATCTAGTATTTTACTTTATGATCAAAACAACTTGTCAAGGTCTAGAAATTATTTTAAATTTACAGATTTACAAATTTACAATTTACAGGTAATATCTTCTCTGTAATTTTCACCCTTTGTAAAGTTATCCCGTGGGCTGAAATGGATTTGAAACTTTGATTTAAAACTTTGTGCATTTGGAGTTAATAATGACGGAAATCAGCATGAAAGCAAAGACTCTTGTAATCCTTAAAACTTTTATCTCATTAATACATTTAAATAGTTCATTACTTGAATCAAGTTTATTTTCACATCCAGCATAGAAATGGGCCAGTTTTGGACCGCGGGCCGCATGTTTGACACCCCTGGTAAAAATAATCAGAGTAGATGAGCCGAGGTGGTGATGTGATCAAGTACGCTGGTGTTCTAATTGCATATTAATGATACGTTCTCGCGTTCCTGGGAGTCCGTATTTGCCAAGTAAGCAAGTATGGACTTCCACAACGGCCAGCGCAGTGTGTGCGCCATGAAAAACAGGCCGACATTAAAACAGTAGTTCAGCTAATTAGTTCGCCGTCGACGGACCTTCTCCTCCCAGTCGCTCGCGCCCCCCTCTCATGCCTCCGCGCCCCACTATTTAAGAAACACTGCTCTAGCTGAAGGCTTCAGAACAACCAGATCATCATCATAAAGAAGGTCCAGTCCTGAGGAGACTGGATCTTCTCTGAGGAACACCTTCTGTAACATCTAACCTTCTCCATGTCTGCTGCAGCTGTCTGGTCTGAGTCTGAGCAGAGAGCGAGCCAGGAAGAAGGTGAAGGAGAAGGAGGAGGAGACGCAGCAGATGAAGGAGGGTCTGAGGGCAGCTCTGGAGGAGATGACCACGCTGAAGGTCCTGCTACAGGTACAGCACCTCCTGCACTCCTCACACTACTTTATCTTCACATTTATGTTGAACTGCTCCTCCATCCACATTCAGGAGAGCCACGCCGAGGGGGAGCGTCTGAGGAGCACTCTGAAGGAGAAGAAGGAGGAGGTGGAGGAGAGGAGAGGACAGGTGGAGGAGCTGAGAGCCAGAGCCAAGGCCCTGGAGAGGAGGAAGAAGGAGGTGATGGAGGAGCAGCAGGAGGAGAAGCTGAACGCTCTCAACACAGAGATCCACACACTGAAGACCAGAGAGCAGGAGTGGAGGTCCAGGCTGGAGGAGAGCCAGGCCGAGCTGAGCCGGGTCAGAACCGCCATGGAGGAGCAGAACTCCCAGATCTCCTCTCTGAGGGAGGAGAAGGAGGTGAGGGTTTATAGAAACATCCAGATCTCCTCCATGAACTCCTCATGATGAACACTGGGTCTGCTCTGGTTTTGGGCAGGTCTCCTCTCTGCAGCAGGAGGAGGAGGAGATCAGGAGGCTGCTAAGGCAGAGAGAAGCTCAGGTAACAAACTTTCACCTGTTCTCCAACCTTTACCTGCTGCTCAGTTTACTAGATTACTGGACTAGTGACTCTGTGTAGTACAGGTGTATTCTGTTGTACAGGTGTACTCTCTGACCCAGAAGACAGGTGAGCTGGAGACGGACAGGGACAGAGTCCGATTGGCTCTGGAGCAAACAGAGGCAGCTCTGATTGGCTACAGGGAGAGAATCCACCAACAGGAGCAGAGCTCAGGGGCGGGGCCTAACACAGAGGAGGTCAGCACATCTCTGATTGGTCGATTATTGAGAAGACAAAGACTGGCAGGAAGCTGATTGGTGGAGAGGTCTTTTCACCTGAAACACCTGTTGATAGTAACACTCTACCTATGTGTGTGTGTGTGTGTGTGTGTGTGTGTGTGTGTGTGTGTGTGTGTGTGTGTGTGTGTGTGTGTGTGTGTGTGTCCAGGCTGTAGGGGACAGGTTGGTGGTTCTGCAGCGCTTGGTGGCTGAACTTGAACTGGACCAGAAACGACTGAACAAGAAGAACTCACAGCTGGAGACTCAGAGAGACAAACTGAGGACAGACAGAGACACTCTGAGAGACACTCTGAGACAGGTACACACCTGAGACACTCTGAGACAGCTACACACACCTGAGACACTCTGAGACAGCTACACACCTGAGAATCTGTGAGACAGCTACACACACCTGAGACAGCTAAACACACCTGAGACAGCTAAACACACCCGAGACACTCTGAGACAGGTACACACACCTCAGACAGGTACACATACCTGAGCAGGTAAACTGAGTGTATTTCCTGTTTTACTTCAGGTGGAGGCAGAGCGTTGGAGGCTCAGGCAGCAGCTGACAGGCAGCAGATCTCAGGTGTGTCTCAGCTCCTCTCACACCTGTTCTGTTAAGCTGCCGTTACCTGTCTTCAGTGCCCCAGGTGAGATGATGTTGTGTGTTTTGTGTTCAGGAGTCAGCTAACACCACAGAAGAAGAACACCTGAGGAGCAGAGTGAGGGAGCTGGAGGACCAGGTGAGAGCAGAACAACAGTTCCAGGTGTGTTGAGGTGTCAGGTGTGTGCTGATGCTGATGTCACTGTCTCCTCCCCACAGGTGAATCAGCTCCGCCTCTCATTGGCTGAAGACCAGCAGCAGAGGGCGGAGTTTATCCAGCAGTCGTCCAAAAACAGCCAATGGCTGCTCTCACTGAGACATGACCTCAACGACTCGCTGGACGCCGTCACACGTCATCCAATCCCGTCCGTCCTGCAGTCTGAGACGCAGCGATTGGACCGCAGCCTGAGGGAGGAGGAGCTTCGGATGTCCCTCAGCCAATCGTAGCACCTCCAGATAAACAGTGAGACTTTAAAGCTCTTCAGAAACACCTGGATGAGGTCCTGAAAGGACAGGTGTAAAGCCGCCTTCTGATTGGCTGTTTGCATCACCTGTAAAATGTCCTGCAGAGCTGCTGCTGTCGGTCTGATCTGATGTCTTCAGAGATGATCGGGTTCCTTCACACGGTTCCTGTCTCGTGTCACTGGAACATAATGTCCTACAGCTCTGAGGAACCAGAACAACAAGTAAAGAACTGGAACCTCCAGGTCTCCTCAGATGTTAAACTCTGAACTAATGTTGTCTCCTCATTCTTCTGTGGAGGTTCTCAGTCATCCAGGTCCTGGTGATGGTAGGAGCTTCAAGAGAAACCACTGGAGGTTCTGGAAGACGTTTCTAGAACGTCTTCCAGAACCTCCAGCTGGTTTCTCCTGAACCTCCTATGATTTCCTCCTACTGTAGATGCTTTTGTATCTCCATGTTTCCTCTCTACTCTGCTCAGCATCTGTAGATGTTTCTCCATGATGGATGGATCGCGAACGACCTGCTCCTCTGTTCTGTTTTATTTATTTATTGGTTTTCCTCTCAGTCTCTCTGAGGAAACACTGAAGTACTCCAGAGATGAATCCAGGTGTGACCCTTCCAGGCCTCCACATCTCCACAGCTCCACATCTGTCCCGAGCAGAGCTGTTTTTGGTGCAGCTCTGGATCATCTATTAAAATAATCAGTTCCAGCGTTTGTTGGCCTTTTATCAGCTGATCGATTGATCAGTTACAGTATTGATGAGCTGAAGCTTCAGTTAAATGTGTTTCTGAACCAGTTATTTCTGTCAGACTACATGTTTACTTATTTATTGTTTGTTTTTACATCTGTTTATAGTCAGACATCTGACTACGTTTCCCATGATGCTCCAGTCTGAGCTGGAGGTCAGATGTGTTTTTGTTCAATAAAACCAAAGTTTTTCTAAATGATCTGAACTTATTTTCTGTTTTCTGCTGTTGTTTCTGCACTCATTAACGTTCACATTAAATATAGTGAACTGTAAATACATCATCTGACCAGCAGGGGGCGGTGCTGCTTCAGGACAATCTTAGACTATATTTTTAAATCCCCTCTACACCTCCTTAGGATGTTTCTCTTTCAGGTCCTCCTCCAGAGGTCTGGGACTATGAGGGTTCTGCAGGATCTTGGCTGTTCCTGAGCTCTTCTGGATAGACCTCAGATGTTCTCCAGTTTGTAGGTCACTGCTCCTAGTGCTCCCAGTGATCCCAGAGCTCCCAGTGCTCCCATCACCACTGCTGCCTTTACTCCCCACATCTTCTCCAGTCCCTCCTTCAGCTCTTGGTCCTTCTCCAGCTTCTCATGTTCTTCCTTTCTTTTGGTATCTCCACTTCTATGACCACCATCTTCTACTGGCGTTTGTCCACCAACATGACATCTGGTTGGTTGGCCACCACCATGCTGTCAGTCTGGATGTGGAAGTCCCACATGTTCTTAGCTCGGTTGTTCTCCACCACCCTGGGAGGTGCCTTCCACTTGGACCTTTGGGCTTCCAGCCCATACTTGGTGCAGATGTTCCTGTACACGATGCCTGCTACTCGGTTATGGAGCTCCAGTACTCTTGTCCTGCCAGCATCTTCTACCCCTCTACTACATGCTGGACTATCTGAGGAGCATCTTCACCCACTGTGGTCCTGCCTGGTCTAGTGGATCCCTGAGGACCTGTTCTCATGCAGCTATGATCAGTGCTTCAGGCCAGCCACTTCCTGTATCTGGAGGTGGTACATGGCATGGAGGAGCTTGTCTCTTCATGATGGTTGGATCTCCTCTTCTGTTGCTGAAGTATTCACTCAGCAGCTCTCCTTGGAGACCATCTTCAGGGTGTACTCCTGGACCTCAGCTGCTTCATCCTGGACGGTGCAGATGCTCACCCAACCTCAGACCGCTTCCTGTCCAGCCTCAGGGTGCTGGACTCAGGATCAAACCTTCCATGTGATGCGAGGACCTTCCTTGTCTCTTATCAGTGGCTTCCATCTCGTTCTTCATACCAGGGGGGTATCAGATGACCGGCAGGGCAAATGTGTTGATGACCTGGACCTTGTTCCTCACATTCAGCGGACTCTTCAGGGCCTGCCTGGCTGGTTGGAGGTGTTTGGCTGTGGTAGACTTCCTTCATCATGGTTCCCATCTACCTGTGGTTTCCTGAGGTTTCTGTCCTGAACATCTGCAGTGCTCCTTCTGGTAGTTCAACCTTCTGGATCTTCTTTCCCCTCTCTGGTACCATTGGTACGTCTCTGTGAGCTAGAGGATGAGAGGAGGAACAAAAGCTGAAATGAAAAATGTTGTTAAAGAGACAAGAAACCGATTATAGGACAAGAAGCTGTTTATTTGCAAATTAAAGCAACGCCAAATTCAACTTAAAGCGAGCTTCTTAACAATAATGAAGCCAATCCACAGTCTACAGTTGTCTTTAGGTAGGACAAAGACACCACACAGCTCACTACCATTTGATGACCAGGGTGACTTGGCTTCTAAACTCCCTGTTGATGGTGGAGTGGCCACAGGTGCGCCAGGCCAAGAGAAGAACCACCCAACCTACCTACAGATACACACAACAAGAGTTATACCAGCGTCCACCACATTGTCCAGTCTGAAGGACATCCTGATGTTGGTGCTGATGAAGAAAATAGCACCTTCTGCTACAGATACTTTCTAGTGTCTCTCCTTTGTTCCATTTCCCACGGTTTTCCACAATTCTCTTTTATTTGTTACCGTCTGCCAGACCTCTTGATTCAGTTACCTTTTGTTCTGTAGTCGTCCCCTCTGCTACTGATTAGTAACCATATGCAGATTAACCACTATTCACCTTTTATATTTACATACGGACCCTCCCTACTCT